>JACEGR010007204.1:0-52018 GCA_014170235.1 Listronotus bonariensis | reverse complement strand
AAATTATGTGACATTTTAGGGGTGGAGGGGGTCGAGGAAAATCTCTCCAAATCTCACAATGAGGGGAGAGGGGGTCTGTGAAAATCTAACGTAATTTTTGTGTAGGTAGAAAGAGAAAAAAATAAATTATGGGGCAATCCTGATGCAGTGTTACTTATTGGATGGAGAACCTTTTCCTTTGCTTTTCCAAAAAAATTTTTAAGGACAAAATCAATTTCGTTTTGAGAAATTGAGATTTGCATTTCCATAAATCTCAAGTGAGATTAGATAGAGGGGAAGGGGCTTAAAGAAAATCTTACCAAGGGGGAGGGGGGTCCAAAATTTGTAAAAAACACCCAACATAATTTATGGACGTCCCCTAAGGTAGTTTTAGTGATTACTGTATATCGTAAAATCTATTTTTATGTGTCAATAAATAAATAATTCATTTTAACACTGGTCATTTCAAACTAAGGCAAGACTAGTTACAAATTGGCTGACATTAAAACTCAGGTTTTCTAACTGGGGACTCATACCTCAAGATAACCATTCAGTACAGGTACATTATTAAACTAAATCTGATTCAACCGATCGGATCGAACTTAGAAAAGTGTTCTAATTGGTCGATTTCAAGATTTCGTTCGAAATTGACTAATCAGAACACATTTCTAAGTTCGATCCGATTGGTTGAATCGGATTCAGTTTACCGTTGTACCTTTACTCATTACCGTTAAGAGAAAGGAAATAACTGAAATATTTTACCGTCTTCTTCCCCTTCAATATCATTATCATCCAATACGTTAGTTTCATCAACATAATCTTCTTCATCACTATCTAAGGTGTGTTTTTCCTGTTCATCGGGTCCTGTGAAACGTTTCTCGTCTGGTTCAAAAATTGACTCTCGTATTTTCTTTTGACATTTTTTGAATAACTTATGTGTTTATTATTTGCAAAATATGTATTTTTCTATATTATAAATAAGCGGGCGGCCACAGAAAAACAAATTATTTATTTTAGAGGTTAGGTTAACTAGTACCTAGTCTCTTTTGCTGGCAATTGCCTTGCAGCAACGCCATAAACAAAGCAGTATCTATCTCTTTGTTTTATAGTTCTGATACTAAGGCAATTCGCCAGTACTCCTGTTCCGGTCATATAAGCTATTGCTTATAAGCTTTCCCGGCTTTGTCGTGGAAAATCAGTATAATCGAGCTCGAAACTCCCAGACTTTCCTAGCCTATGAATAAGAAACACTTCAAACAATCAACAGCAGCGATGAACTTCTGAACATGCATAAATTGTGCCTGTCAAGCCAAGGGCTGCTACTGGTATCACGCATAACCGTCACTTTCACCACTGACGCTTTTCCGCAAGGCATGCGCACCTCCTCGACCATAAGAAGACACCATGTGTTCAACACCCAAAATCTGCACTCACAGCGTTTAGCCCCAGAAGAAAGAAGCCCCAATTTAGCGTGAATCTTTTCGCGATCCCCAAGGGTACAGCAACGCTCGTACGACACCTTCAGCCGCCTACCCGGGAAGTCTATGTAGACTTCTACGTAAACTTGAACCGCACTACTCGAAGACCGCGGAAAGAGTTGGGTTAACTTATGGAGGGTAGAGGGGAGAAGTACCATCTGAATGTATTAAAAAGTGTCCGTCGAAAGGAGCAACTTAAGGTGGCGCCACAGTAGCCAGAGGAGATTTTTAACCAATGAGCATGAATTATTAGAGTGAGATACAGAATGAAAAAGGACAGATAGATACAAAATAAAAAACGAAAGAAATACCAAGATCCCTCCACTGGTTACTGTGGCGCCATCCCAATTTGCTACTTTCCGATGGCCACTTTTTCAACTTGGCTAACTACAAGCTACTAATCTTTTTATTCTTTTTTTTTCTTGGTTCTGGTCCCTTCAGGTCCAATTCACCAGCTCTCTTCCGGACTATGCTTTCCAAGGCTTCGTCGGTGGAAAATCTGGATAATCAAGCTCGTAGCTCCCAGAAATTCCAAAAAAATAAAAAATAATTCTATAAATCGATGCAATGCATAAATTGAGAGCTGTCAAACCAAAAAACTGCTGGGGCGCATTCAGAATCGACGCCCGGTAAAGGCTTCGACATGCGCACATGAAGACATGTGCAATAAGCAAGACCTTATCAAAACTAAACATAAGGAACAAATTCGTTTGCCAAGGTCAAGGTTGAGGTAAAGTTTACCCCAGTTTTGTCGAATCTGAATGCGTCCCTGGTGTTACGCATAACCTTTACTTTCACTACTTACAGTTCCCATGGCACGCCCCTGTATTTCCCACCATTTGGGAAATGCCTCGTGTTCACTCACTCACTACTAAATAGGATTCCATCAGCCAACACCGACTTCACGGAGTCGGTGTTGCATCAGCTTAGGAATCTTCGCTCACAGCGCTTAGCTCCAGAAGAAAGATGCCGTCAATTTAGCGTGAATCTTTACTCGATCCCCAAAGGTAAAAACGTCCGTACAGTTCCTCTAGAAAAAGGCTGGCTCCAAGCTCCATTATTTTTAATAGCTTTTTTGGTAGAGACTTCAATATTATTTGGCTCTGAACTGTATCGAAACCTAAGTCTTTTTCATAAAATAAAGCAGCTATTGCAATAGATGTTTAAATTATGTAGAAACCACCCCGAAAATCCAGGTATACTGTTGCCAGTTCGATTTGTGTGCCATTCCAGGTTTCTTTTTAAGTCCATTTTTGTCTTTTCCTGTTTTTACTCTGGCCACCGCACAGTTGTGGGGAAACGAACAGGGATTTGGTATAGATGAGCGAAAAAGGCAAAAAAAATGTTGAAATATCGCTCCAACCAGTAACCCCTGTCTGGTAACGGTGCTTGGTTAAGCCCAAAGCAAGAAAAGTCAATTCAGCAAAAAGTAAAGGTTTAGTCGTGACGGCATGTGTTAACGAAATGCTAACAAAGCATGGTCTAGGGATTCGTGTGCGGAGACCGTACTGACCATGTTTTGGAGCCCCAAGGAAGTTAATCTCAAGCCGTTTAAGTGTCTCATATTACGAGTTCACACCACCAAAATACTAAAAGATAAGTTCACACTGACATGCAACTGCCAAAGCTCTGATAATCTTAAGATTTATTATTTAGTTGGAAACTTTGACATGGCTTAGAGCCAGATTAGACGAAGTATCCCCAAAATATGGATGGTCCCTTATATTGTGACAAACCAATGACCTTCTATCCTAGAATTAAGCAACAACAAGTTTGTTTGTATCACGGACATCGAGATATCATCCTAGGGAGACGCCACCACCATTTAAACAATGCTATTATTTATGGGATGTGAGGGTGGAGCTTAGTCTGGTATCAATATGGAGGATTAACCAGGGTCGGATCAGATTCGTTTATTTTTAACCGACTTCCAAAAGGAGGAGGTTATCAATTCGGCTGTATGTTTTTTTGTGTGTATGTTACGCGATTACGCGAAAATTAAGTCAGGATCGGAGAGAGAAAGGTACTAGACCTATTTTCTCTCTCTGCCGCAAATTGTTCGGTGTTTTTAGTGTATGTTTTCCGATTTAATAGTAATAAAAATAAACTAAAAAGCGAAAAATAAACACTTTTTAAAAAAATTAAACCGACTTTCAAAAAAATAAATAAAACTCACTAAAGTTAAAAATAATAATTAATTAAAAAAATTAGGTCGGGTAATAACATAACTGTTTATAACTAAATAAGCAAAATCATTTTATACTTTATGACCACATGTAATTACCAGACCTCATTTTTTTAATTAGTATTATTTTTAACTTTTTAGTGAGTTTTATTTATTTTTGGACGTCGGTTTAATTTTTTTAAAGTGTTTATGGATGTAACATTCTAAAATTCTATTATCTGAATTTTTGACTATAATTTTGAAGGAATAAAATATAACAGTAATGAATTTGTACACATTTTAAAAGTTTGTAGGTATATAACACAAATATTTTTTCAGATTAAAAAGTATTAATAAAAAACAATTTTAAATGGAAATGTTATTTTATTATTTAGCTAATGGTTTTACTATAAAAATCAAAAAAATAAATAACTTAAAACATATAAAGTAATGAAGTCTGTACTGGAAGAAAACAGAGAGTCCATGGATAGAGTTTACAAGAGGACAAATGGACAAAAAAAATTATTTTTCAAAAAAAGTTATTGTTGATAAAAAAATTTTTGCTTGTAAAAAAATATTATTCACGAAGAAAAAATGTGGATCTGTCGAAAAATTAAATTTTTGGTCCATTTGTCCTATACATTATATAAATAAAACAAATTGTGTATGTATTTAAAATAATTTTAATTACATATTATATAGTAATTATTGTCCTTTAAATATAACAAGTTTATTACTTTGGTGTCTTATACTTATAGCATTATTAGTTTTATTTTTACATAAATAAGTCATCCTTATATTTAAATATTTATCAATAATACTTTTGATAATCAGAACTCGATGATTATCAAAAACTGATTGGCTAAAACTATGATTATTCAAATTTGAAAATACTTCAGAAAAAACAAACTGTGTTAATATATCGTTTTTTATACTTTTTATTTTGATGGCATTTGGCATGGAGCCTAGCATTTCAGTTTTAATTTTTCTTTCGCATTTTAATGTGATCTCAATGACATCTTTGGAGGGATATTGCAATCCGCCTTTGTTTTTCAAATTTATGAAAGAATATAGAAACAAATCTCTGGTATCACTTGTTAAAGCTTGTATACATTCTTCACAAATCAACTTTTTTTAAATAATGTACTACATATCCAGCTATATAAGTTATAATATATTTAGAATTTGGTGAGATTGGATCAGGTAAGTAATCATGATCACTTTCAATATGGTTTGAACTTTCCAAATTAGAACCATAAACTAAATATTCTTTGGATGTAACATTTATATGTTTAATGGGGTTGCATTTTAAAATTGTCAGTTCTTCTAGCGGAATACAATTTCCTAAGAAACTTTCTCGCAATTGTACATGAACAAGTAATTTTTTATATGCGGCTTGAAACTGTCTGGACGTGGGATTATTATTATGACCACCATGGGATCTGATAGAGCAAAAAAATAGTTCTAAGTGATCTTGAGAGATTTTATATAGAGGAAAAAATTTTAAATATTTTTTTCGACAACTAAAGTTTTATAAAGAAATTTTACACTTGAAATACATACTCTTAAACCTAAAAACCTGTATATCTATCAGTATGTATTAATAATTGACCATCTCTAGAAGTTTTTAATTCCGCAATATATTGGTCAGCTTTGTCTAAAAAGGAAGATATTTGTTCGAAGTTTTTTTCTGACAAAGGTTTTTATATGACAATTGAAAAAGATTTCGCGAGTTTAAAACATCAAATAAATTATTTATAAGCTCGGTAAATTCAATTGTTGGACCTACATTCTTAAACTGCTCCAACATTAATTCATCACAACAGAACTTAAAAGCTGTCGCCACACTTTCACTAAACAATTGTGTTGCCAACCTAACCTTCATTTTATTTTTGTTATATTCAATATGCGATTTTCTTAACTTATTAGCTAGATGAAACGATTCATTTTCTTGAAGATCATGAAGCTGAGTAAAGAACCTCCACTCAATTAGTTCATTTTTTCCATTTGTAAATGAAGATTTATCTCCTAGGGTATTCCTTACAAGTTTCACCATATGGGAAGGGTCAAAAAACACTGCAATATTTTCATCACATGATGGATGCTGGAATGTCGTTTTTAACAAATTAGTATTCAATGAGCAGCCCAATCGTTTTGCCATACTAATATTCGTAGGAGCACCATCAAATGTAAGGCTTACTACTACAATTCCCACTTCAAAACATTTTCTTAGACACTCCAAAATTAGTCCAACTTTTTGTTCAGCTGTAATACCGGCTATTAAAAAATAGCCCACAGGAATCTTCCAGTTCCCATTGATGCAGTTCAATAAGAAAACAAGTGATTCCTTCGCAATTGTTGTTTCATTTGAACCAGTTCCCATATCCACATATCCATAGGATTTTCCTTGACTTGGAACCCATTCCTCGTGCTGGCGAATGGCCATTTCATCCATAATGAGGGCACACAGTATTTTATCTGTTGAGGTAGTACTTTTCAAACGTAGAGCATTAAAAGCCTCAGTTGTAAAGCCAGGTAAACCATTTAAACTTTGGTACCATCGACTTATAGTCCTGGTATGGGGCAAACAAGTGTTGAAGGTTCGTCTCACATATTGATAGGCAGCAGGTGAGTAATAGTGCAATGTTAGGGCAAATACTCGAAGTTCTTCAGAATATTTTTTGCAAATTTTGTTTTTTTTGAGTGTTTTTGAATTTGTCTGTGATAAAGTTCCTGTGGTCCACCTAGCCTAGAGATCAAATCTAAACTTTCTTCTTCCAAAAATTTTCTGTCCTTCAATGCACTAATGATATCTTTCATATTTGATATTTTTTTATCCTTTCTTGCAAGTTTCTTTTTGAGTAAAGCAATTTTCTTTTTTCTTGCGTTACTTACTTTCGTTGTCAGTTGTAATTTATTCAGTAACCGCCTTTTTCTTGGTGTCATTTCAGTACTTTCATCAGTTGTTGAAGGACTAAATAATGAAACTGGAGTTGTAGATCTAGGTCTACTTGTAGATGGAGTATTCATAGTTTCAACTTCGTCCAAAGTGACTACTGATGTAGAAGTAGTTTCAATTGTTTCGGTGTTGGATGAGCTGGTAGCAGGACTTAATAATATATTTGATATTACTCGTATTTTGTATGGGGCGCTTCTTCCTGTAATAAAATATTTAGTTGTTAAAAAAAAATGTTTATAGGGATAAAAACTTAAATATGCTATACAGGGTGTTCCTTAAAGACATGCTAATATTTAGGGGGGTGATTCTTGGACTCATTTAAAGAAAAAAACTTCCTATGGACATATGTCCTAAAAGTCTTAATTTTGAGATACTGGGTGTTAAAATTTCCAAAAAAAAATATCTTTTTTAAATATCCTAACTATCCTTTACCCAATCTCGTTTTAATTTGACAATGTTATTAATGGCGTTAGGGGGTAATTTGTCACTAACCTAATTATATTTAATAAGTCCACTGGCGTCTCGAGCGGCCACTGAAGGAATATTTCTAACAAAAAAAAAACAGTATGCCACTGACTGTGTAGACATGTGTAAATTTTTTGTGCTTTCTTTAGATTAAGAAAATAAAAATACAGCTTTTATGTCTTCTAATTTTTTTCCATATCTTGTTTAGTTTAAGAGAAAACAAATAAAAGCCACTTAATTGCATATTTTTAGACCATAAAAGAAGCATTGCGGAAACTTTTTCTTTAAAAGTTATGTGTTATAATTTTTTATTAGCAACTATGTCACGAAAATAATAAGTATACTTATTTACATAAGCTTAATATCCAGTATAACAGTTTTTACTAAAATAAGTGTTTTCAAAAATTTTCAGCTTTTTGAAAATTTTACACCCTGTATCTTAAAAGTTAAAACATTTAGGACATATGTCCATAGAAGTTTTTCTTTAAGTAAGTCCAAGAATCACCCTCTTAAATATTTGCATGTCTTTAAGGAACACCCTGTATAGCACTGGCACCTTGAAAAACAACAGTTACAAAAAAATTAAGTCTGATGATCCCACATGACTTTATTTTAAATTTTGTTTTATCTACTTTTATTTATATGCTTTCTATTTCTGTCACGATACATGTTAATTGCTAAGACATTTAATGTGTTTCATGTAGAAAATTTGTTATTTAAAGCTTAGTATACTAATTGACAATAAAAATTCAAAATTGACATACCTGACTTTGGTTAATTGTTGGAACAGCATCTTGTTTTAAGCGCACATAGCATTTTGATGTCCTATCAAATGACTCTTCCGAAAAATGCTTCGAACAAATAACACTATATTTTGTAGGTTTCCACTTTCCTCTTTGAACAAATTCCACCCATACTTGGCAACGCTCAGCATTTTTGGGAATCTAAAATAAAAAATACATCAGTATAGATACATACAATAAGATAATAAACATACTTAAACCCTCGGTTTGCTAAAGTATTAAAAATTTTACCACTTTTGTGTCTACAGAGCCAACCTAATATATTTTTTAATGTAACATCTAAACGAGAGTTTTGTATGAACTTTTATTTTTGCAACTATGGTCTTGTTTTTTTCTATGAAATTTTACTATAATACGGTTTTCATAACCAAATATAAGATACCAGAAAGATTACCCAAGTTTTTATATAAGAGGTGGAAACGATTAAATATCAAAAATGTAATTTTTAAGAAAAACATTACATACATTTATTTAGACTACATTTTCCTAGGCTTTTCTTATTGATCATTTGTAAAACTACCAAATAGATAATAGCCAATATTTTATTTGTTTAGAGAACTAATAAGGTATTCACGTTTCTAGTGGGGTTACTACGGGATCAATAAATCGGACCAAGAAAAATCGTAACTTGAAGCCAAAATACAATAAATACGACCCTGTCATATGTTTATACTAACCTATGAAACGTTATTCCGGTTGATTTCTTTTTATCAACTTCATCCCGGCTAGGACAACTACGCACAGCACAAGACACCATACTAATGTTCTGCAATATATGCAATCAAACACCAAAAAAGTCTAAAGTAATAATAAAACGTATAAAATAACACACAACAATTAGCGTAAACACAGCTGACGCGACTGTTGACTGAAGTCTGGTAACAATATGGCGAACTCGATGCCGTTTTAGTCACGTGACGTCGTCTCCCTAGGATGATATCTCGATGATCACGGACATCGGGTGGGGGGCAGGGAAACGGTACCAGGAAAATGTTGGAAAGTATCGATAAGCGCAGTAGATTGCGATGGTTTGACTAAAACAATTTGGTTTACATAACCGACTAACCATCTTTGGGAAGCTAAAGAAAAATTTATTTTGTTTTTATTTTTCTCAAATTACAAAATACATTTTAGTTTTTAATTTTCAATAAATTCAGTTTTATGAACTATCGAAATGTATTGACTATTATCGATAGTGCCGTCTGTTGATAGTTCCCGACATCTAAGTACAGCTTGGTTCATTTGAACTATTCGAACTTGTAACCTTTGTATTTTGTGTTGTCAACACACGGCGTCTTAATATTATTGTTTATAAAGCGTTTATTTTGTAGTTCATTGTTATTATATTAATTACATTAGTTACATTTGCTATCCCTTACTACGCCATTGTGGTAGGAATAATGCATGTTAGGTGAAATGCACAGCAGGCGTAATACACGCGGCAGTTATTTTCGGCCAATAGATTTCCGGGAACCACGAACGACAAAAAATGTAAATACTTAATACGGTGTTGCGAGATTGGCCAAAAGTAGTTTTAATACTTGATATTAAATCAAAAACGTATTATCGTACTATAAGTCACTTATAATAAATTATATTTTATTTATTTTATTTACTTAATATGTACAGATATAAAAGTAACGAAAGAGTCATAAGTTCTTTTTAAAATACTTGTTAATATTTTAGAGCATTTTTGCCTAAGATTTTATCAACCTGACAACACGGCTCTAAATGTTTATGTTTGGCAAAAAATAAACAGCACAAAATACAAAGGTTAGTTCTGGTTAGTTCTGGTTAGTTCTGGTTAGTTCTAACGGTTGATAAACAGTTGAGATGTTGGCTTCCAAACAAAGTGTCTATACTCTGACCCTCACTTTAATTCTAGCCTTCAATTCCTATGTCTTTACAGGTGACAATGTATTTTCTTTGACTAAATACGTCGCCTGGGGTACGTAACTCGGATGGGGTATTGAACACTTTAAACTCATTAAAAAAAAAAACAAATAATATTTTGCACCAAATAAAAATACAACTTTACCAGGATTTTACTGCCTCCTTTTTCAAATTGTGTTGAGCTTAAATACAGAATTTGTAGGTCTTTGGGTAATTATGTAGAAACTGGCTGCAACTCCAATTTTAACCAAATTTGTTATACGGAGGTTTTTGGGGCGCTGATCACGAATTTCGTCGGAAAAGTTTTGTTTCCGAGATATCCATCATCAAATTTGGTATTTGAACTAACCTCATTTTCACTACATTTCTCCTTCTTTTTGCACACAATTTTCGATTTCAAGTCAAAGTGGTACACAATATTTAATTTTCATCTTTTAAAACCTCATTTTTTTTACGTATTTTACACTTTTTTGAATTAAATTGCGTAGCTTCTTTCAATCGTTTTCAATTATGGTGAATGCGCAGGAAAACAGTTTATGCATGGCTTGCTGCGTTTTTAAATTTATTTGATAAAAGGTGTAAAATACATAGAAAACGGGGTTTTTGAAAGGTAAAAATTAAATATTCTGGGCCACTTTAACTTTAAATCACGAATTGTGTGCAAAAATAAGAAGGGGAATATGGTGAAAATAAGGTTTGTTCAAATGCCGACCTTGATGAACCTCGGAAATAAAACGTTTTCGACTAAAAGTTCTTTCAGATTCGTGATCAGCGCCCCAAAAAACCCCGTATACCAAATTTGGTCAAAATCGGAGTTGCAACGACGGGTTTTTACGTAATTACGCTTATTTTTAAATTCTCAAAATGTGGGTGTTGACATAATAGGTGTGTTTGGCATAGTGAAAAGTGTAATGTAGTGGATTGTAGTGGAGGACCAAAAAGTGAAAATAAGTTAAAAAAGTTCAAAAAGTTAAAAAAGTTTTGATGCCAAACGCGTTTAACCGAGTTATGTCACAAATGTCAAAAATTCAAAAAGACTTTTAAGCTTTTATTTATAAACAAATAAATTTAAATTCTACATATTTGGGTTTCGTGTACTCTGTACTTGTTCGAACAAGCGGTCTAAAGGCGTCTTCGACAAAAATTAGCGTTTTAATAAAATGTACCTAATTTCACGATTTCAAAAATAGAGTTAAAACCAGTCATAACGAAGACTGGATGCCAAACACTTGGTCCTGAATTACACTGGCGATACCAAGTGGAAAAGTTAAACCTAGTTATAACTTTTCGTCATGCCAAACACACCCAATATTAATTGGAAATCTAGGATGTAAGCAATGTAGAAGGGTCTTTTTATGTTAAGTCTTGAGACGAGATGGGCCGTGCTGGCGAATTGCCCTAAAGCAGTTGCAGTACTAAAAAACAATAGAAGATGTTTAGTGTCCATAACCCTAAATTTTTAATGTCTGCTTTTTTACCGCACAGGGGTTTACTTTAGAAGTGGTTTATTTAGTTGGTGTATTTAAAAATACTTTTATGTTCTTGTTTTTACTCCATTATTTACTGTATTTTTAACGCAAAAATGAACCCACCGGTGTCTGCTTTTGAAATTTACAAAACAGCTAACCAAAACAAGCGTAAACATACAACAGAGAGTAAATTACCTTCAAAAAGGCTAAGATAAACTATAGCAGAAGTTTTAAAGTAGCTAAGAAAAACGGAAATTCTACTCATGGTAAAAAACCTAAACACACAAACAATCAACATAATCATTCTGGTACCAAGAAGGCAAAAGGGGTAGTTAAAAAGATGTAACATCTAATGATAAAAATCATAGTACTAAAAAGCATTAAAAAAGGTTTTTAAGGAAGATTTAACGTCTGATGATGAAATACCTACTTTAGTACCAATAGCAGTTGCCAAAGAAGACAAGGATGCCACTAAAAGAGTTTTGAAATAAAAAATAATACTAAAAGTAAATCCTCAAATGACAAATCAGTAACTGCTAATGATAATGATAATTCTTGTGCCTCAAATCATATAGGATATAATCCAGTGATACAAGGTCTAGCCATATTTAAATGGCTTATAGATCCAATTTCACCAAAATATTTTTTTGAAAAATATTGGGAAAAAGATATTTTACATGTTCAGCATTTGGATACAAATTATTTTAAAGATATTTTTAGTTCTAATAAGTTGGATCGAATATTAAGAGAATTTCCATTGTATTTTACCAGAAATGTGGATGTAGTAGCTTATGAAAATGGAAAGAAAGAAGTTCTTAATCCTGAAGGTATTTTTTTGTACCCTTGTTTATATCAGATATGACCATTATTACTATGCCATTTTTACATTTTTAATATATTTAGGTAGAGCTGTTCCATCACAATTATGGGACTACTACACAAATGGATGTAGTATAAGAGTACTAAACCCACAAACATATGACCAGAATGTACATTCTGTAATTTCAAGCCTACAGGAGTACTTTGGGACAATGGTTGGTACCAATGTTTACCTGACACCTCCTGGAAGTCAAGGTTTTGCACCTCATTTTGATGATATTGAGGCTTTCATTGTACAGTTGGAGGGTACAAAACATTGGAAATTATATAAACCATCGTAAGTTCTGAAATATGAAAAATAAAAATGTGTCTTACATCTTCTGTTTTGGTTTACCATATTAATTATGAAATTATTTTGATTTGTATTTTTATAATTTTCTTTTATGTCATTAACCAAAGTGGTGCAGATGTTCTTGCAAGAGATTCGAGTCAAAATTTTAACAGAGAAGATATTGGAGAACCATTTATGGAAGTCACATTAAATGCTGGTGATTTACTTTACTTTCCTAGAGGCACAATACATGAAGGTTAGTTATATACAGTGGTACTCCTTTGAAAAAATTATCAGTTTCACTTCTATCTAGAGATGGATTGTGAAAAACTCTGGGCGTTTATTTTTGGGAGCATTGAGAGAGCATTCCTTGGGAACATATTTTATTGCACCCAGAGCCATTCACTGACGCCAAACATTATGTTGGTTACGTCAGCAATGTGAATGCTACTGTGGCAGAATTACCTATAAATCATTTAAAAATAAAATATTAAGGTTAATGATTATTGTTATGAGTCCCTTATACTATCAAGTATTAAAATCTGTTTACTTGTAGGTTTAGGTAGTTATTAATATATTTGGTATCATTTTGCAGCATGTTTTTTAATTTAAATAGGTATAAAAATATTATGTTTGCTCTGGGAGCAATTGAATGCTCCTGGTGGAAACCCATCACTACTTCTATCACTTTTATCACTTGCAAGTGATCATGATCAGTTGATGAAGTTACAGATATAATTTAAAATATTTATAAACATTCAGAATGAAGTTAGCCACATAAGTTTCAAAAGAATGATATCATGTTTGTTCACTAATCAGATCTCCAAATAATGCCACTTACAGCAAATATGTAATTTATAAATAACTTTTAAGGTGTAGTTGTAAATAAAAAAATCCCCAGACATTTAATAGATTTCAAATTTTTGTTCTAACATCATTTATGAATAAAATTTATTTTTATACAGCCCACAAAAGAGAATATCATCGTCTTCTTGTGTAGACTGTGATGATGTTATGATATACTAGCTTTTAGTGCAGTTTAGATGTATAATAAACTTCTTTTCCATTTAAAACTTAATTTTGATGAACATTGTATATCATGGAAGGAGCCTAACATTACTCCATGTTCACCTACTGGAATTGCAAAATGAAAATCATCAAAGAATCTATTTTTTTCAGTGCCGTTTGAGCGGGATTTAAATTTAATCTTTTAAAGAACAATATGGTCGCCACTGATTTTTTGAAACAAAAACTATTTTTTTAAATTCTCATTTACTCTTAAACAAATTTAATATTTTGTTTTTTTCATTGGCAAATAGTTTTTGCTTAATAAAATATGAAGCATTTCTCCGTATGTTTATATGGCTATAACATGAAAATTGATAGAAGATGCCTTTTTTGTATTTTAAAAACAATCGCAAGGCAATTTACATCTTTTATCTTACATTTAAAATACTATTATAAGAGAGTCTTTAAAACACAAAAAAGGCATATTATACCAGATACCTCATGTTACCCATATGAACATATGGGGAAATTATTATTATTTTATTAAGCAAAGACCATTTGTTGACAAAAGAAAAACAAGACATTAAATTTGTTTAGAAGTAAATGAAAATTTTTAAAAAATAGTTTTTGTTTCAAAAAATCAGTTGCGTACCATATTCTTTCTTAAAAACATTTAATTTAAATCCTGCTTGAACGCTATTGACATAAATTTAAAAAAAAAAAAATATTTTACACCAAAAATGCCTCTTAATGTGAAGTGGCTCTGTACCAAACTTCATTAAAAATTTAATGGTGGTATCACAGATATTATTAAGAAAAAAGATATATATTTTTAAGTTAACCACCTTGTATCTTTAAAGTTAAGACAGTCAGAACATAAGTTTATTTGAACTTTCTTCGTAAAATCATCTAAGGAATAAAACCTTGCTTTACTTACATACTTAATACAAATGCAGAATCCATGATTTTTAAACACCCTGTATATTATTTCTTTCTTAAAAAATACTAAGATATAAAAAATGTTACCGTGTGTTTTAAGTAAATCAATAAATACCCTAAAATAACCCAAACTACCAATTATTATGACAACGTGATGAATTTTTTACAGACGATAATAAAAGTCTCTTCTTGGAAGCTCTCAGAGAACAGGATTGGGAAAAATGTTTTTCAGATACATAAACAAAATGTTGATTTACAATGGGATACATTTATTTCTACCTATGTAAGAATTTTTAATCAATGTTTTCCTAGGACAATGGTATATAAAAATAAGCCTAAACCAGTTAAAAGTGAGAATATTAAACAGTGTAAACAAAGGTTAGATACATTGCTGATTTTATCTAGAAATAATAATATATATAAACCCATTTATAATGAAACTAAAAATCAATATGATAAACTTTTGAAAGAAGAAAAAGCAGAAAATTATGAAAAGAAAGTAAAATCATCCGATAATAAAAATAAATGTTTGTGGGCAATTTGTAATGAAATAAATGATAAAATTACGAATAATTCGACACTTTTTGCTGAAAATCCCCAAAAGTTAGTAAATGATTTTAACCTATATTTGTTAAATATAATTCCAAAAATGATGGAAAAAAAAAACACTGTGCCTTTTAACTGTAATATACCGGATAATAATCAGACAATGTATTTAAGACCTATAACTACAAATGAATTATTAGATATGTCTCAAAAATTAAAAAATAAACATAGTAGCGGTGATGATGAGATTCCCACAAGTATTGTAAAACTATCGATGGGCGAAACTGTTGGTATTCTGAATTACATAATTAATAACTCGATGAAATTTGGTATTTTTCCAAGGCAGCTTAAACTTGCGAAAATTATACCACTTCTTAAAAAAGGATGTCCAAAAGATTTTAATAACCTTAGACCAATAAGTATCCCTCCAAGCTTTTCAAAACTATTTGAAATGGCTATGTGCTCTCAGTTAATAAATTTTATGAATAAATGTGAGCTTTGGTCTGATGCACAACATGCATACCTGGGAAGTGGTAGATCAACTATATCTGCCATTTTTCAGTTTACAAAAGCTATTTTAGATCAGTTTGAAAACAGAAATCTAGCCTTAGGTATCTTTTTAGATTTAAGCAAAGCATATGATTGCATAGATAGAAATTTGCTGCTGTATAAATTAAATAAATACGGAATTAGAGGTAATGCCTATAAATGGATAGAGTCATACCTTTCAGACAGAACACAAAGAGTTGTAGTTCAGAATAACAACAGTGAAATTAAATCAAATATAGAAAAAAACAGTATTGGCATAGCTCAGGGCAGTATCCTCGGACCTATATTATTTGTAATTTTTTTAAATGATCTCACACATATTGATGATGGTTTAACAATAACAAACTATGCTGATGACACAAACCTTCTGGTTTCGGGATCAAATATGCAAAATCTAATAAACAATGCTGAAACAGCTTTTACCATCACATGTAATTGGTTTTCTCAAAATAAATTATTGTTAAATGATGATAAGACAAAGCTACTTTTATTCCGAACAAAACAAACAAAATTAAAAAACCTGAAAATATTACAATAAATGGAAAGAAAATTGTATTGGATGAAAGCACTAAATTTTTAGGCATAACCATAGAAGAGTTTTTGTCATGGAGCGGTCATATTAATAATCTATGTCTAAAGCTAAGTAGTATAGGTTACGGGATAAAAGTTGTATCAAATTATATGAATTTAAACACCTTAAAAATTCTGTACCATGCAAACTTTGAATCGGTAATAAGATATGGAATACTGTTTTGGGGAAATAGCTCCGAGCTGCAGAGAGTTTTTGTAATTCAAAAAAGAATAATAAGGACAATAAATAAAATGAAGTTCTTGGACTCTTGTAGGGGTATATTTAGAAAGTTAAATATATTAACAGTATCTGCGCTGTATATATTTGAATGTTTGATGTTTTTGTTTAAAAATAAGGAAAAGTTTGAGTCTGCAAATATACATAATAGCAATACAAGAGCATATAACTTTACATATCCCCGGCATCGTTTAACAATTACTGAAAAAAGTCCTTATTATTCTTGTATTAAACTTTATAATAGTCTGCCAAATAGAATTAAGTCCATAAATAGTGTGTCGAAGTGGAAAAAACATTAAAAAAAGTGCTTATAGAGATTGAACCATATGATATAAAAGACTTTTTAGAGAAGGAATGGTAGCCATTCCCTTATTTTGACGTCATTTCATTTTATATTTTACTTGTAAATTGTAATTTGAAATAAAGAAGTATTATTATTATTATTATTATTATCACTGATAGACCATTGGTCAAACTATGTCCGTTACCTAACCAATAATTTGAATCAAACATAAACTGTGCTGTTATTATTTGTGTGTTGATTAAGAATTTTATTTTTTTTTCATACCTAAATTTTGGTGTTTGATGTACAGAAAAATAAATAAATTATTTTTGGTGGGCGGAATGTTTGATATTAGACATCGGCATCGCGCCAAAATATTTAAATTTTAAATTTAGGGTGTTTGTTATTTTGTTTCTCACAATTGGTACTGCACTGGACAAGTGTCAAGCTGCGCGATTGACAAATTGCAACGACAATTGTGAATTTTGACTTGATTTGAATACCTCGTTGTGTGAGAGGTCCCAAACCATTTTAAGTGATTTTCTCCTATTTTCTGTGTTCCAAAGCTATTACGTGTGCTACATATACGTGTGTGCGCCTTTTATTTGTTAAGAGCAAGTTGCCTATCCCGCTGTAAACCTTACCGCCAAATTCCTCTAGCAAGCCGGCCGGCGAGAAATCTACGGCAAGAAAACCGCGGCAAAACATCTAACGGAAGCAGCAGAAATCAAAATCTTGGTAAGTGCTCTTCGTATCGTTTGTGAGAAGATAATTTGTAAATTATTTTTCGAAAGTTTGCTTGTTCTTATAAAAAACAAGCTGGTCCTTTGATTTTAAAATATAATTGCCACTAATATCGAACAATAGGTATATTAAATAATGTATAAATGTTGACCATTTAGTCTTTTACTATTATCTTAAAAACAATAAGATTAAGTAATAGGATAAAATAACCAAAAAATATTAGGAAATATAACGTATGTCCTAAAAGTTTTGGCACAAAACTCATTGTCTTTAATTTTAACAAAAACAAAATAATATCAAGTTGCCTTTGAAAACAAAAGTTTATTTACTTTATTTACTGTCAGTTGAGATTTATTTATTTTAAAGTTTTCGCTTTAAGATATCGTATAAATTAGAAATAAGAAAAAGTATCTACAAGTTAGTTGGGCGGATACCCAAAGCTGAAATCTGTCGAATATTCCAGAATAAAAACATTTCACGCAGAACCATTTATAGAACAATAGCGGAGTGCGAGCAGGGATTACCATGTTTGAATCTCCCAAAAGTGGAAGACCACGTGCATTTACCGCACAGAGGTCAGAGAGATTGGTGAGAAAAGCAAAAACCAGATTGGAATGTCAACAAGGAGACTGGCTAGGCAATACAGATCTTCTAAGAGTACGATATCGTTGGAATTGAGGAGGAATGGTCTTAAATATCGAAAGAGACGTAAGTACCCCAAATACTCTCAAGCGCAGCAATAAAAAAGAAAAGATAAATATTGTGTGCCAAAACTTTTAGGACATACGTTATGTGCAAATTAAATTTAGTTTAGGGCGTAAGAAAGTGCGATAAATAAAGTTGTTTAGTTCTTAAAGTTAATTTCTGCGACAAACCGACAAAACCAACGAAAAATGTATTTAAATACGTTTTAAGTAAATGTATTTATATACGTTTTAAGTAAATAGGTTAAAAATTGGGATTATTTTTCCTTTTTCCTTATTTCTTTTTTTTATGAAACGACAAAAATGACGATAATTATATTTCTAAATTCTACAAAATTTTCCCAATAATCATTTTTCTTTTTAATATACAGGGTATTTAATTTAAAATAGCAAAGTTATTAGCATGTTCGGTTAAACCAGAAGCGCCATATAAAAGCTAAAAGCTTTCCATTCTGCATCTTATTTAATCATATAATCGAATAAAATTTGTAACACTCAATGTTAGGCTTGCTGGAAAGGGCACAGTGTTGTGCTAATTTGTGTACTTAAGCAATATTATTTTTATTTGAATCTTTATTAAACATGCTGTCATAGAACAGTACAAAGAAATTAAATTTTGTATGTACTAAAAGTTCTAGATTTCGTTATTTTTAATTAAGTTTTATAATTAAAATAGTTTTCTTATTGTACATTGTATTGTTATAAATATCTTTTAAAGAGCTTAAAAAAATTCCACATTTTTTATTTTCCTCTTTAATTATTCTTTAATACAAATTAAAATTTAAATAATAATTTTTAATTTTCAGTAAGTTACTGGCAATATAGTTCTAGAATTAAAATTAGAACAAAGAAGTATTTTTTTACAAAAAAGCTGCAAAACATAGTAAAATTAACGTTTTATGTTTTACTTTTAATTAAAAGACTTGTTTATTACGTAATGATATAGAAATATCCCAAACTTTTCTAATTGAAAAAGTTAGTTTATTTGTCAATGTTAAGCTGTGGCTTAAAACAAAATTAGAACGTTTCCGAGAATGTAATTAAACTGCAGCCGTTTAACGGGAAAATTCTGCTATATGAGAATAGCATCAGTTTAATAACAATTTTAAAACAATTTTCAGTCGCCAATTTCTAGTTAATATTTGTTCCGTATTAGTTTCGCTAATATCATTTTTATCGATTATTAGCGGCATAGGTAATTAGTTAGGATACACTATATACTTTTTTTTTTATCTATATAGTAAGGATATTAAAATAGTCTTCATCTTTCGAGTGGGACAAGATTTCAAAACTGGGTAAAATTTGGGTAAAGGGGTGTCACTCAAACTACTCTTCGGTATAAAAATAATTTCGGACTCGTCAGTGCAAAGGGGATATTAGCAAATATGAAAGGAGGGTTATGTAGGACCTCGCTTCAAAAGCCATTTAATTCTTAACTCAACGCCACTTTGTTTTTTTAAAATCGGCCCACCTGTTCCAGACTCAGAACCGTTTGAAATTTGGCTTAAAATGACTTGTAAGTCTAGAACGGCTAATCTAATTTTTAAAAACAAAGTGGCGTTAAGTAGGGAATTCAAGAGCCTTTAAAACGAGGTGGTTATAACCCTCACTTCTATTTAAAAAAAAGTTGCCAGTGCACCCGTGACACTAGACCACGTGACCAAAATTATTTTAATGCCAAAAGGTAGCTAAGGTGACCATATTTTACACAAATTTTACCCGATCTTTATATATTAAATTATTTAAAAGTTAAGGAAAACAGAACTTTTAAAAACCGTAATGTATGTACTACAAATTGGAGCTAAACTTCAAATGCTTGTAACTCTAGAACGACTGAACCGGTTTTTTAAAAATAAAACAGTAATGAGTAGAGCTTTGAAGGGCCTTTAAAAGAAGGTGCTACATGATCCCCTTTCCATTAAAAAAAAAACGTTGTTAGTGACCCCTTGGCACAAGTCCATGTAACCGAAATTATTTTTATGTCATAGATTAGTTTTAGTGACATCCCTTTACTCAAATTTAACCCGATCTCAATATCTTGTCCCATTCCAAGGGTAAAGTGGGGAACTCTTTTAATGTCCCCACTGAAATTATTTTTATGTCATAGATTAGTCTTAGTGACATCCTTTTACTCAAATTTAACCCGATCTCAATATCTTGTCCCACTCAAAGGGTAAAGTGGGGGAACTCTTTTAATGTCCCCACTAAAATTATTTTTATGTCATAGATTAGTTTTAGTGACATCCTTTTACTCAAATTTAACCCGATCTCAATATCTTGTCCCACTCAAAGGGTAAAGTGGGGGAACTGTTTTAATGTCTCCACTGTAGAAAAGCCCAAAAAAGTATATATTTTGGGGATTTTAATTAGGGTAGTTCTACCGATACCACAAGAGTCAAATGAATGCATAAGGTAATTTGACTACCGTGTTATTTATATTTGGCAACGTTGCGTAGCTGCGTAAAAATAATAGAAATCATACCCAAAAATCTGCTGCACAAGCATCTTTAAACAAGTTATAGGTTTTAAATTGTTATATTTATTAACTTATTAAATCTCTAAACCATCCCTATCATATCACCAAAAATATATTTCATTGAAAGGGCAAAACGGTTACTAAAAAAATTAAAACAAATTTTTAAAACAAGGTCAAGTAAAATAAATTTAAGGATGAAAGTTTCTGTCAAATAACGTAAATATTTATACATCGGATTATTGTCGTCGAATTGTTCACTTAAAAACATATTTTTCAATTACTGCGGATATTTATTATCACTCATTGGATCATGTAACCGAAAAACGAATTGGACTGGCATCAATTTTTTAGGTCACAGATTATACCGTATTCGATAAACTTTTTCGGGCGCAGCATAACCTTTCAGCGGCGTTGCCACATATCAGTCACATAACATATTTTTCTTAATTATTTATTAATTACTGCTATCACAAGCTCTAAAGATCAAATTTTTGATTAGCCAAAATGTTCAGAATTGTTTTTTCTTCCGTTGATACCCATTTTATTGAAATCTGCGATATCTCATAAAAATCAATGTTAAGAAGCAATCATTTTATAATATTTATATTTTTTTTTGGTTCTCTGTAGACTTAGAAAATTTAACTGGTTAATATTTTTATTAAAAAGAACCAGTATGCTAAGTTTCATAATTTTTGGAATATTAATTCTTACACCGATATTACTACCTTAAACAAACACATAAAAAAACATTAGTTAAAAAAGTTAGTAACCATAGCTACTTACAAGGTATTATGCTTAATATAAAATCCCCAGATTGTGTCATATTTTTCCCGTTTTGCCAGCCTTTATCCAAGCACTAAAAACTGTAATTATAGCAGAGTTCACCTATTTAAACAGGGTGTTTCACAACTTATCCGACAGACTTTAAGGGCTAATTCTACAATAAAAAATATGAAAAAATCTTATATAAAATATGTCCTAAGTGTCTTAGTAAATATTATAAAAAATTGAGGAACGCCTTCTATGCATTAAAAGACATTTTTTGGCATACCAGATTTTTTTATTAGTGTCGTCCGTGAGAGGTTTGTGTTAAGTATTTTTTAATTAAAATATTTACCTTACCCCTTATGAACAACATTGGTAAAAATAATTTGTTTTTATTGTATGCCAAAAAATATCTCTTGATGCATAAGAGACGAACCCATAACAATATTTTTTTTTAAATTTTTAACACCCTTAAATTAAAAAATAAGACGTTTAGGACATATTTTATATAAAGTTTATTTAATATTTTTTATTGTTAAATTGGCCCTAAAAGTTTATCGGACAAGTTGTGTAACACCCTGTATATTATATTATTTGAAAAAAATGCCCCAAAGTAAACAAAAAATTATAGTGTTAACTCACCCTTTTGTAAACCATCACTTATTTTCCAAAAAAAAAAATTAAACCCGACGAATCTCTGGTTCCTTATGCCACGCGTCAAGTTTTATGGCAAGACAGAGACTAAATAAGAGAATATATTTTTAAGTACGTTATCCCTGGTTTAGCAATGTTTTTTATGTATCTAAAAAATATGTAAATAGGCTCTGTCAGAGACTATGTACTCTCGAAAAGGTTAGTTTATTTTATCATTTTTTGTGTACTTTGCGGCATTATTTTTAGAATAAATTATCTCTGAACCCAACTACACTGCATTTGGCATTACCTCTTACAACGCAGTATTGTGGCCACAGATTTTAATAACCATAACTAATACCTAAAAACGTCTTCCCGACTGAGAATCGAACCTAAGTCGTCTAGGTTAAAGGCAGTGCTCTTATTTACTACGCTACCGTATTAGTCCCAGAGCTAGTAAACCCTTACGAGTAACGTAAGACCTGTAAGCCCTAAAAATTTGTATGGTGATAAGCATGCTTGAGTACGAAAATCATCACCTGGCAGGCCTCAGCCGTGCAAATTATCACCCTGTATATTTTTGAATATTTAAAAATAGTAATAACCAAAAAAATCTTGGAGCTGTAAGCTTTAAATTTTTCCAAGATATAGTTTATTCAGTGTAATGTTGAAAAAGAAATTGATGGGCGTCTTCGATGAGCACAAGTACCTGCTAGGCAAACTGAAAGGTGTTGCTGATGTTGATGGCCATATGTTCCAAACTAATAAAGTTAGATATATCTAATGTGGTATTTTCTTAAAACTCTTTTTAATGGTAATATATTATACAGGGTACCTTTAAACGAGCTTTAAGATAACACCACATTAGGTACATCTAACTTTATTAGTTTTGGAAATATGGCCATCGAAATCAGCCACACCTCCTCAGTTTGCCTGGCAGTTACTTGTGCTCATTAAAAACGCCTCTCAATTGTTTTTAAAACCTTACTTTGAATGAACTTAATCCTAGTAAAAATTCAAGCCCGCAGCTTCAAGTTTTTTGTTTTTATTACTTTTTTAAACTTTCAAAAATATACAGAGTGATGATGTGCACGACTGATGCTTGCCAGGTGATGATTTTCGTACCTAGCATGCTATGTACTGCTTTTATCTATAGGGTTTGTAGATGAAAACGGAACTGTCAATTAAATTGGCAACCGCCATATATAAATAAACCAAATTTTGTGCAAGGGGGTAAATTTTAAAAGGAACACCCTAAATTTTATTATTGTAATTAATTGCCTGTATCAACTTTATTATAACCTGATACTATCGTTTTTTTACTTCTGTTTATCTTAGAGATATAAAAGCATTATGCTTCTTGCAAAATTAATATCTCAAAAACAACCCAAGCAAAATTCGTAAAAGTTAATTCAAGGGAAAAAATAAACATTTTTAATTTAAAAATGACATTTTCCTACGACCACTTGTGAAAATAGCAAATAGCACACTGATTTCATGCATAGAAAATGCGTTATATCACACTAGTGTTGCAGAGTACTTTACAGCACTAGTGTTGCAAAGTACTTTACAACACTGGTGTGATACATATTATGATGTCATTCTAAAAACTGCTATTGGTTTTGCAAGTGACATATTTATTGTAGTGACAGTAAAAAAAACTTTTTATTTACCTTAAACGGTAGAACACAAATTAGCGAAAATCATCTTATTTTATATTTATTAAAATTTACGAAAAAATAAAAACATAAACAAAAATAGACATAACCACAAAAAACAACTTTCACTGACTGGCACGGTGTTGTCAGGTAAGTAGATCAAATTAAAAATCTCCCTTCTACCTTTGAGCACGTACTTTATAGAGGCAGCCTTGCCGCTTGACCGTTCGACCTAAAGCGCCAGAGAAAAAAAGCCTATAGATCAAATTCCTTCCTCTCTTTTTTCGTGTACTCAAGCAACTAGTTAAATCTTTTTTTTAATCCCTAATTAAACCTAAGGCTAATACACACTTTATGAATCCACTTTCTTTTATCCATTCATAAATAGAATCAGACCCTTCCGACGTTGCCAAATACTTTCCATATTTTGCATGGTAACTGACGTTTGGTAGTCGTTTTTTCCTTACTTTTAAGACTTTAGGTTATGCATTTACAATTTTCATATTTTTTATATTTTTTCTTAAAAATATGAGGAAAAACTCTTATTTATACTTAATTTTATATGTGATGTTCAGTTTCATTAACTCGTTTTACCAATTTTACCCCACCCAGCACCCCTTTTCACTCCCCGGTCCCGTAAGTTTATTTACTGATATTTTTTAAAAAACGGAATATTTTGGATATGCACCACTTACGTTTTATTTAGAAGAGTGTCTAAAATATGTAAGAATCGATAATTTTTAAAAAACACTTATAATAGCAGAAAACCGTATTAAACTATTAGCGTTATTACCTAACAATACCATACAATTTTAATTAAGTGAGGGCCTTTTTAAATTCCAAAATGATAAAAGTTATATAATGCTTCTAGGTAGGTGATTTTCGATGTAAAAATATTGTCAAAACAGTATAATATAGCAGTGAGGAAAAGTATATATCACACTAGTGTTGCAAAGTAAATATTACCCAAGTGTTGCAAAGTTCTCAATTGTTTTTTATTTTTCTGAACAGACAAACTTTAATTTATTTATTTTTTGGTGAATAATTTGTGGTCGTAGGAAAAATAGTGTACAGTACTCGTGTGAAAATGACTTTCTTACACTCGTGGGTTTGTCGCACTCGGCTAACGCCTCGTGCTACAATATTCCCACTCGTGTGAAATTAGTCATTTTCCACACTTGTAATGTAATATAATATTGCGATGTTTTATAATTACATTTTCTTATTCTCCTTCCATGACTATTTTTTCAATATTGGAAACAAAAATACAATTTTGAATATGCAGGTATTTTCCTTTACTATTTTTGATAAATTTCGGTTGGATTGTTTTTGACATAATTGACCAGCCCTATTAGTTTTTGTATTTATTTAAAAAAAAGCATAATGCCATATCTCCC
Source organism: Listronotus bonariensis (assembly GCA_014170235.1). NCBI lineage: Eukaryota > Metazoa > Arthropoda > Insecta > Coleoptera > Curculionidae > Listronotus > Listronotus bonariensis. The sequence goes on along the minus strand of JACEGR010007204.1, from coordinate 27,148 downwards.
AAATTGACTGTAAAAAACGATATAAGGGCATAATAAAGTTGATACAGGCAATTAATCACAATAATAAAAAACAAGGTATTCCATTTAAAATGATAAAAATTTTTAACCTAGTGGGAAAATTAGGGTTGCCAAGTTAACCTCGCAAATGTATTTTTGAATATTTTATGTTTCGTTACTTTTTCGCACAAAATTTGGTTAATTTATAGTTGACGGTTGCTGAGATAATCCACCGTTTCGGTTTTTTCTACTAACCCTGTATTATTGCAGTAGAGCTTTCTACTCCATGGGCTTTTTGTTGGGTACACGCCAAGAATTATTGTAGAAAAATGGGACCGCTTCGGTCCTGGCCCAAGGGTATATCGAGCTGACCCTGTTCAGCCCTATTGACATCAATGAACTAACTGGCCGATTGCTTCAAACAAAATAAAGGAAAATCCGCAAGAAAAAACAAAACACCCTAATTCAGAATCGACGGTACGGTGTCAAGTCGGCCACCGTTGTTAAGATAAAATGAACTTAAAATTTAAAATTAAAAACAACTAATATTTAAATTAAAATGTTGTAAATTTTAAGATTTTAGTTACGAATACTCTGAAATGTCAAAATTTTTCGTATAGTCGTCGAGTATTCGTTAGTAAAAGCTTAAAATTTTAAATATTTTTTATTTATTTATTATTTAATTTTTTTATTTTAATTTTAAGGTTAATTTTATCTTGACAACAGTGGCAGACTTTCCCCAAAAACGTCGATTCCTAATTAGAAATTTTTGGGTTTTTTGTTTTTTTTTTTTGTTTCAGGCGACCGGTCGGCTCACTAGGGTCAATAGAGCTGAACAGTGTCAGCTCGCTATACCCTGGAATCAGGACCAAAGCGGTCCCATTCTTTCTAGATAGACTTTGAGCGTGTACCCAACAAAAAAGACCATTAAATTAATAAATTCGTCTAAACAATATAGAACATATCTTTACTTTACAGCTTTATACCATGTTGCCATTTTTTATGTACTAAAAGTCCCAAAACTCGTTACCTTCAATTATATTTTTATAATTAAAATAATTTTCTTTGCAATACACATTCCGTTATTAAAAGCGTGTTGTTTTAAAAATATAAGCGACCCTAGTAGCAAAGATTCCATCACATAATGTCAAATGTAATTTAAATTAAAACTCTTTATTGCGCGCCCGGCAGAAATGGAGGATAAAATTAAATTGAGTGTTTATCCACTTAAAAACCGCTTTAAAAATGTTTTGTGAACGGGGAGAATGTATAATTATTTTGTGGTAGACGTGCTACATTTAAAATTGAATTTAATTTTTTAAACTTGTTGGCCCACAATAAAGCATATTTAAACAGTTTAGGTAACAACGCTTTGACATTTGACAATCTCATTATTTTTAACCAACTTTAACAAAATAAAGAAGTTATGTTTGACGACTATATACAAGGTGATCAAACCTAAGCACCATTGCTAATTTCTTTAATATTATTTTTTTATCTTTTGACATCCCACGAAGGTCTATGCCTAAATACCAGAGTACCGTGGGTGTCGGGTTATTAGATGTTTAACCCATCGTTTTCCCTGTTCCGTCAACGTTGTCCAAGCACTGAAACATGCAGTTGCATTTCACAGCACCTTTTAGACAACGCGGTAGTGCCACCACGATCGTTATTTTTAAATAACTACTACCTAAATATGTCTCCCCCGCTGGGAATCGAACCGCCGACCTCTGGCTTCGAAGATCAAAGCTCTGTACACTAGGCCACGGGGAGACAACTGGATTATTGAAGAGATGTTGGTTAAATTAGTAAAGTTGAAATATTTTTGCGCTGATTAACTTGCTGCCAACCGAAAAACAATTAAACATCGGGTTTTAGATTTATTTTACAAAATATGCTTTTTTAAATGGAACACCCTGTATATTATATGACTATTCGAAAGATCTTATACAAGAGCTTTACAAAAGTCTTTTATATGTGACATGTTCATCTCTAATTTTAGTTTTTCTAGTTATTTATTTTATTTTTTTTTCTTTTGTTTTCGAAAAAAACGATCAGATATGGGATGTACATAAATAAATACGATCAATTAAATTTCCATTATATCTTCATTTATAAGCTATAAGCACTAAGTTTGGTCTCTTATTGTTAGTTAAAATTGACATTGGGTACATTTCACTATTTTCTTGATTTCCAAAACTAGAAACAACAAAACCGCCGGACGGTGGCACTCATCGATAAAATAATTAAGAACCATTGATATGAACAAATTAATTAACATTTTCGATGGTTTTCATATACGTAAATAGATAAAACCGCCAGACGGCGATTTTCTTTTATAATTGAGAAAAAACGCCGACGGTCGTTTAGCTAGGGCCTAAAATAAAACTAAAAACAGTAGTTTATGTGATACGTGCATGAAGTTATATTTTATATAATATAGTACCAAAACAATATAATTTTATAATTTTTTAATGTTTTTTTATTTATTGTCAGCCAAATCATAATCACCATTAGTTTTCAATATTTTCTATTAAATTTATTTGCAAATGACCAAATTTTAAATTCAGTAACACATAAACCAAAAGAACAGTCTAACGTTCACGTTGGTCATTTACCGGCATACCGTCATTTAAACGTTTTGGATTGGATGACTAATCGTACATCTTTTAATGTTGCTTTACTGGCAGATATACCTTAATCTATTGCTTATACAATATATTAAAATTAAATTGTAGTAGCCATTAAAACAGAACACTAATTTAGAGTGTAAAAAAACCCCCGAACTGTTATTAAAAGAACCTTTTTTAACCTTTATGTAGTATACTAAAATAAAGTTCTTTATTTTTATTCTAACTATTTAAAAAAACAGCTCTTTTTAGCGATCGTGAAAAAAAAAGGTTTTTAGTTCTGTAGTGTGTAACAAAGACATAAATCGTCAATTGCCCTAAAACTGTATGCATCAGTGAAGTTATTATTGCATGCGGTTCATAAATTCGTGTTTGTCTAGTGCAATATCAAAAACACAAACTCACGGAATAACCCTAAAGGTAGAATCATTATCAGCTTTTAATACTAGGTTATTAGCATCTCGTCACAGTAGTGCTTTATGCTAACAACACCATTCTATTGCTTCTCTGTGTATATTTAAAGTACATTAAAATTTCATGATTGACTTAACAGTGGTTGTTGTGGCGTGTAAAATATTATATTTTTGTTTTGAAATTATCTTAATTAAACTCCAGATTCACAAAGCGGTATCATAAGTAAAATTTTTATGAGGGTGTATATAAACAGTGTTCTTAATATTATTCCTTTATTTTACTTAAAATGGTTTGTATCCACGTTTAGCAATTTTAAAATATAGTGTAGAAAGGGAGACGACGTAAAGCATGTGCAGAATACTGTGAAGTGGGCATTAGACAAAAAATGCCGCAATGTAGAAGCAGTTTTGTGATGACCCACCGGTCCCGTCTTGTTGTTGAAGGGACTAGTCTGGTTTAGAAATTTAAAAAAAAAGGTTTTATTTTTTTGTACATTTTTAAAGATCAACTATTTAAAAATATGCTTACAGAAGGATTTTTTAAAACCCAAATTATTTTCGAAATTATAACGTAGACACCACAAACAGAAACCTCAATCATCTGACACCAAGTGCGATCATGGCGAAACGACTTCCAAAATTATTCAAGGAATACAAATAACCAACGGATATAGTCCCGGAATGACACCTCCACATATATATATATATATATATATATATATATATATATATATATATATATATATTGTATATATATATATATATATAAATATAAACAGCCTTTTTATTTTAAAGGAGTTTTTGTAAAATGAAACACCCGGTATATTTTAACAAATTTTGACCCTGTATCAAATTTTACATTAAAATGCACAACACATGATACGTTAATTATTGCTGATTTCTAGGATATCCACAGTATGCTGGCATACCCATTAACATTTAACATATATTTTGCCACTGTTAGAGGTGACAAATAATTTAATACCACGTAACTAAATACCTTCCATTGTAGAGACTATTAATAAGTAAGTCAGCCATTAAGTTTATTTTATGACACATATTTACTTACCTAATCTAAAAACCCAGTCATAGCTAACCTATTGCTGTTTTTAGTGAAATTAAGTAAATATGTGTCTAAATATCTCATGTCACAAACAATCTCCCGAACACCTGGTGCACCTGAAGCTAGCCCTGAACGTCATCTCCGTTTTTGACGTAAAATTTTAATTTTGTTCCCCAAACAACTCTTTATAACAATTTTCGGTTAGTCTTTTTTGGTTCTGTCAGAAAAAGCTACGGAGATGACGTTCATGGCTAAGTTTAGGTGCACTAGGTATTCGGGAGGTCGTTTTCTACATTAAATTTGGATTTAAAGTATTAAACAAAAAGCATCCATATTGATATTCGACTTGTTATTGGCACTCTTGTAAGGAAAATTCCCGAAGATGACGTAGGCGTACAGGTAAGGGCGCACTAGGTGTCCGTGAGGTGCTGATGCCATTTTGAATTTAGCTGACCCAAGAAACCCTACGGGCGCTGAGTTTCTCCCTTCCCTACATAGAATTTTGGGAGAGTCCCACAAAGATGACGTTTGTCGGCGTTACTGAGCTCCAGGTGTTTGGGGGCTTAACTTGAATATGAAACAAAGCTATTAAATTTTTTAAAGGACGTCTGAAAAAAAAGCATTTCTTGAAAACATTTTTGACTGCATCACTGCAACTTCGGGTAGAGGTACAAATTCGGTACAAATTTTACAAATAGTTTTTTGGAGGGAATGCAAAAAACCGCATTCCGATCCGTCCTGCCCCAAAAAATTCCAAACTTTTGCCCTTATTATTTGCTTCATTGCCTTAAGAACTGATATATAGTAGTTCTTACAATAAAAGGTAATTATCTACATGATAATACATTTTTTGTCCCTCTTAGTCCATTAAAATGTAACAAGGGGTAACAATTTGGGTAGAACGCAATTTTATTTTTTATTTGTTATGGGGAGGTCAAAGTAGAGTTACATTCAAATTTGTGGGGTCGCTACCCTTGTCCTGCGGCCGCCATCTTGGAAAATGGGTGCGAACGGTTTTTATTATTTGTATGAAGAACTGCTAACTACACAAAAAAATATTTAGTTGTTTTAAATTAAATTGTATTTATATTTGAGTTAATTTTTTTCCTTAGACTAAAAATTAAAAAGTTATTAATGAAGATCAGGGTCACACGTGTAATATTTTTAAAACCATTATAACTTTTTTCTATTTACTTTGCAAAAAATAACGCCAAGGCATTTTTATAAAACAACATTTAAAAGAATAATTTTGATACTATAATTTTTCATCATTCGATAAAAAATAACAAATTTATAAACAAAAGTAGATATCCATTTTTGAAATTTGCCAACAAGAGTAAACACCTTAGTTTACAGTGTGGTCGAGCGGGTTGGAATAAATTTATTTAAAATTCAGTGGTTTGTTTTTGAGAAAAACGTTGAAACACATTTATTTTTGTTTTTATCTGTGGTGTTTTTATAGTAAAATTATGTGTACAGGGTGCCCGCAAATAAGTAATGACCATTAACTGTATTTTTTTAAATAAAAACACCTAATTTTTTTTACGTTTTTGAATTCTGCATTGAATGCTAACTATTTTTCATGTACCATGTCTTATACCTTAAGCTAACAGTTATCGAGAAATTCAGCATTAATTTTATACAATATTTATTAAGGGGCGTAGGTTAAAAGAAACTCATATAAAATAAAGGAGTTTGTTTTTGGTACATAAAAAAATTATATTTCGATGTAGAATTTAAAAACGTAATAAAAATAAAGTGTTTCCATTTAAAAAAACAAAGTTGATGGTCACTGCTTATTTGTAGGCCACCCTGTATACATAATTTTAATATAAAAAACACCGCAGCTCAAAAACAAATATCGACGTGTTTCAACGTTTTTTTCAGAAACAAGCCACTAAATTTAAAATGAATTTATTCTAACCCGCTCGACCACACTAATCTAAAGTGTTTACTCTTGACGTGTTGACAAATTTCATAAATTGATATTTACTTTGTTTTATAACTTTTTTATTTTTCATCGAACAATAAAAAAATGTAGAACCAAACTAATTATTTTTTAAATATCATTCTATAAAATGCTTTGGTGTCATTTTTTGCAAAATAAATAGACAAAAAGTTATACAGGTTAAAAAATGTTTCACGAGTGGCCGTTTTTGGTAATAGTTTTTTATTTTTAGTGTATGGAAAAAACATTTAATAATTTATAATTAAAAATATTCAATGTAAAACAAAAAATATTAAATAATTTTTTTGTGTCATCAACAGTATATAAATAGTAAAACCGTTTCCATCTCTTTTTCAAGAATGCAATGACGGCCGCGAGACAAAAGTTAGGACCCCAAAAACTCTAATTTACCATTACTTTAAAGCCCTCTTAATTACTAAAAATAAAATTGCGTCCTCCCCAAATTGCACGTTAAGGCTATAAAAATGCAATATTTTAATAGACTATCTGTGACAGTGACAGAATTATTTAAAAAGGTAAAACCAAATATATTAATTTATTTTTTACTTTTAATTTTTAATGAGTATATCAGCATACTGCTAATATTTGATATCTCAAAAACCAGCAATAATAATTGACTTATACCAAGTGTGTACCATTAAAAAAAAATACTTGACAAATAAAATAATGTTTTTGAGACACATTGTATAATAACTAGTACTGTCCATTAAAAGAGTGTATCCAAATAAACAGTATTTTTTAGTTTTTTTTTTATATATTGTACAAGGGCGAAGTTATTTCGTATATAAATAGAGTTTTCTTTAATTTGTAATTTTTTTCAACTCTAAAAATATTTAAATAAAGTTTTACATTTTTAATATTATGTTTTATCATGTTTTTAAAATTGCAACATTTAATTGTACAAAGTACCGTAAAAGCTATAAGTGCTACAGTCTCATGTAAAATATGTTCTTAGTTTTAAATCACTGATCCTGTTATCGTGTTGGCTTACAAGGATCCATCCATGGTGGATGTTTCCAATTTAAAGTGAAATTTTTTTGTACGCTTTGCAGGCTGAAACTCAAAATAATGCTCGGTCGTGAATTTACAATACAAGTTTAGTCAGGACGGTTACTAACCTCGAGTAGTCTTTGTTTGCTAAAAACAGTTACAAAGTCTAACCCATTTCGGTTCAAAAAATTGACCATATTTATGTAGTGTTTGTAAGGTAAATTTAAGGCAAATCTATACGCAAATATCAATACCGTTTTAGTCATTCAAATATAGTGTTTTAAGAAAGCAACGTAAAGGTTAAGCACTATGCGCTTTAGAAAAAATAGTTTTAACTAAATGTTGTATAAAACTTTAAGGATTATCTTTTAGTTAATTATCTTTTTTGTAAATGCTCACACCCTTTTTAAAAAATAAAAAACTACGTAAAATTTCAAAAATAGTTAGTATGGGTGAAATGCAAAAACTCTACCGGAAAATTTAAGTTTGTCTTAAACGTCCCAGGTAAAACTTTTAAAAAAATTTTGTTTTTTTTATAACTTTTATACCCATTTAGATATTTTTAAAAAATTTGGGAGACGCCTCGTATGTATCAGATAACATTTTTACGGCATACAAAAAAAAATACGAATGTCGCCCAAGGGGGTTTAAGGTAAATATTTTTCATGAAAACAATGTCACGCCACTTTTTTTTTAATTAAAATATATATTTTTTAATTCTCATTTAGTTGGAAACAAATTTGATTTTTGTTTTTTTTTATTGACGTACAGTTTTCTCGTGAATAAATAGATACTATTTCTTGGCATATTCAAATCATTTTTTTTGTATTATATTATATCTAAAAACTTTGCTTACTATCCACATTTTTTCGGCGTAAAGCAATAACAAACTGTAAAACAAACTACGTGCCGACTTCCCTAAGAAATATTTAGGACTACTAAAACAGGTTAGGCTTTGTAAAAGAAAATATCGCAAAAATGTACTTACAAATCCTATACTAATATGGTCAATTTTTAAATCGAAATGGCATAAACTTTGTGAATGTTTTTTGCAAATAAAGACGACTACTCGAATTAAGTCACCGTCCTGACTGAACTGTTATAGGTAATTCGCTGCCCGGTCACCTATTTAGGGACACGCTATGTAAAATATTTATTTTTTTGTAATAAAAAAAAACAAATATGTATTTGATTTAGTAATTGAATATAAAAAAATATTAAGAAAAATACATGTCTGTATAAGCAAAATATCCATTAAAAGTCAAGCAGAAACGTTACACAATGTTATTTATTTTAAAACTATTAGCATATTTTAAAACAAATTTACTGGTTGTTTTCATGACCACCTGCAGTTAATTTATTCTTATCTTAGACAAACAGGCCATTTCACACATTACAACTATAATTAAGACTACAACTGGCATTTTTGTAATTAAAGCTACTATGGCAGCCAATGTAACTATGTTGTTTGTATGAAACTCTAATATCCAGATGTTAAGGGTCCGATAAATTAAGGATAACGTTTTTAAACAAAGTACCGGCCAACATGTTAACCACATACAGGCTCTCTGATTAGTAGTGGTTTCGTAACTAACTTTTAAAATATAAAATACACTTCTCCAAGAAATTAAAGCACGCCTGATTTTTTCCATAAGATTCAATACAAAAATGCTTTAATTTAGAAGGCCATATCTCTTTTAATAATTAAGGTATCAAGACAATTTAAAAAGAAAATGTTAGGAAAAGGTAAAGCTACCAATTTGGCGTAACCGCTGTTATTTACTGTAAGCAATAAATTTTACAGGGTGATTATAAGTTTTTAAAAAATAAATAAATTTTAATAGACCTAGTGTGATGTGCTTTTAAAAGCCAGTAATCCTTTTTGCGGATAAATTATATACTCATATTTATTTCTGATGTTTTATTATCACAAATTTGATTACTCTCTTTTAACAGCACATCATACGGAGAGATTAAAAATTATTATTATTTTTTAAATTTAATCACCCTGTAAAATATATTGTTAACAGTAAATTAGAATGGTTACGCCAAAGATATAGCTTCACCATTCCTTAATAATATCTTATTATTTCTTTGATAACTTAATTATTAAAAGAGTTATGGCCATTTAAACTAAAGCATTTTGTATTGAAGCTTATGGAAAAAATTGGGCTTGTGCGTTAATTTCTTGAAGAAGTGTAGTTTTTAAAAATCTCTTAAAAAATATCTTTTAAGACAGATAGTGCACTCTAAATGCACCGAAATCAATTTTTTATATTTCTTAAACCGTTTAATTGTTGAAAAAGTCAAAAGTTATGATAGCAACAAAAAAACATTCCATTAGTCTAAAACGTCAGAAACTATAGCTTCTGTCTATGATCATCTTACTAGATGCGTTTGTCAATGGAAAAAGAAAGCAATTATTTAGTTTTACAATAATATTGGCAGAAACGGACATCTGTAAAGTAAAAGTTTTTGGTTGGTACAAAAAATAGTAGATTGTGTAACAAGTTTCAAAAAATACTTTTTGCACACAAGTATGACGTTCGTGAACGAGCCGTAGGCGAGTGCTACAAGTCATACAAGTGTGCAAAGAGTCAGTTTTAAACGTGTTGCACACGATACATTTTCTACGACAGCAGAAAATAAGGATTAATATGTAATTTTTTATTATTTTTATTCTATTAACTTTTTACAGGACTGTGCGAAAAATTTTTATAGACCGTGTAATAAGCTTTCGTTCGCTTATGTCATAACTAAATAACAGAAAATAAAATATTTTTGACTGGTTGAAACTAAGGAGGCGTTACCTTTTTTTGGCCTTGGCTGGTTAGCCTTAACCGATTTTATTTAATATTCTTTTATCAATTTTTAATTTTATATTATTTTATGCATTTTTAGTTTAAATTATCAAAGATTATGAGACCCTCGATAATGCTGCAACATTGTTTTTTAATTTCGTTAAAATAAAAAAAAAGCTTTTTAGTACCATTTGCACCAGAATAACCTAATGTTTTTAGATGTCCCTAACAAACAAAAACTTGTTTTTGTTGAAAGCTTTTTAATTTATCGTTATCTACCAGGAGTACCTTTTTTTGGCTAAGGATTTAAGCTACATAAAAATACTTATTTCTTAACTCTATTATGCAGAATGTAAAAATAAATACTTTAATTATGTAAGTATTAAAGTAAAAAGAACTTGCATTAGCTTTCTTCACATTGGTCATTATTGAAAATTGAATGGCAATTGGCTCTAGAGCCAATAGCTTCCGCAGTCATGGCCAGCTCGGACACAAAACTTTGATGATTTTTGACATAAAAATACCTACCTATAAAGTGTTATACATCATTTAAAAAAAAAAAAAAGTTTTAACAATGCGCAAAAAATGACCGTCATAAGGAAAACGAAAGTTGATAATGGTATTTCAAAACCAAAACGTTAATATTAAAATCTGAATACAGAAATGCATTTTTCTTAAAAAGCTGCCCTACAATGTTTTACAGATTTCAAAAAATTATTTGAAATAAAAAAAACTACAGCACTTTTTCCAAAATGCACATTTTTTTTAATACCTTAAAAAGCAAACAAGATACAGCCGTCATTAGAACGGTATTAGATTAACCATTGAATGGCCCACAACTCACCATTTATCCATTTTCTATCTCCTATAGTTTCCAATATCCCAATACATTCCCTACCAATTTTGGAGACACTGTATATTACGAAAATTGCAAAGTGTAATCAGGTAATCCAAAAATCATGACCTACTTGGTTTATATTTTTGTGACATTCGTACTGTTTATATATCATTTTCGTCAAACCAGACTCAACCTATGTGAAAAAATTTTACACAGTAGTATCAAACATCATGTGAAATAAGTGATTTTTAGATCCTGTTTGACGTGCGTTAGACACTTTTTATAGCAGTCCTAAAAAAATTATAATATGTATAACCATGTATGTAATGTTGACATTTCCGACTTTTTAACGGTCACAAAAATTCAAAAGTTTGCCAACTTAACATCATGTCGGATATTTTAGACATCTCTGTGACAGCATAACGTGCTGGCGTAATTATTTGACAAACTAAATATCACCATGTTTAGTCAGTATCTAGTAGCACTTGGGGATATTTACAGTTTTGCGCAGTTAACAAGTCGGTTCGTTTACGAGCATGCGTATTTAAAAGCCATGTTCAAATACAATGCTGGGACTCTTCGAGTAGTGCGGACGTTTGTAGAGAGCTACAAAGCTTTCCCGGGTAGTGGCGACTGAAGAAGTAGTACGGACGTTTTGTTTCTACTCTTAGGGATCGTAAAAAAATTACGATAAATTAAAGGTATCTTTCTTCTAGAGCTAAGCGCTGGAAGCGAACTACGGTTTTTGTACGCTCGAGCACAAATGCGGGCGCCGCGAGAAACGTCAGTAGTGACAGTAACCGGCTATGCGCAATACCAGTAGCAGATCTTAGTTTGTCACCTCACAATTTATGCAACGCATCGATTTAATAGCTTTGTTCGCGGGTTTGATTCTGAACCGGTTCTGGGACTATTCGCATGCGCAGTGAAAAAAGCAGCTTTCGCGGTTAGTAAAATCCTGAATTTTTAGTAACAGTTCTGTGTTCGCGGGTTACAATGGAATCAGTTCGTTACCGGTTCGTAACCTGATTAGCAGTCCTGGAATTTTTGTTGGAACTAAAAGTTCAGTTTGGAATTTCATGCGCATTGTCGACATAGTCAGCTGTTTTCTGTTTTTGTGTTACAGAAATAAACCGTTATATTACAGTTTATTTGTTTCTGCAACTTTTTATGTGGGTTAATATATACCTGTTGAATATTTTTTTTATATTTTTGTGATTCTGAGCGTATATAAATAAAGGATTTTTAATTGTATTCCATATGAATGTATGTATGCAATAAAATAAATAAAGATTTAAATAAAAAATATAGATAATATTAGAAGATTCTACCATTTCATGTTGTTTGAATTTTATCTTTAGTTAAATACACATACTAATGTTAAAAACAAGAGGAGGCAGGGAATCCCTCGTCTTCCGCCGAGAGACCTCGAGTGGCTTTCGACAGTATAACAATTTACCTCTTTGTTTGAATTTATTTTTTTTTGTGTAGTATCCAATTTAACCATGAAAAATCCTAACCAAAAGGCTAGGTTAGAATACATCCTCAGCTGTATAGAAAATCGTTCGCGGTAAATAAAAATTCCGAACTAATAGATAACTAGACATGCGCTTTAAAACAATTCTAAACCAGTTCGGTTCTGGTTCAGAATCGGTTCATTACTAGACCCGCGAAAAAGCTATTGTTTTTATTAAACATATGTTGGAATTTCTGGGAGTTACGAGCTTAATTATCTACCGACTAAGCCCTGGAAAGCATAGTCCGGAAGAAAGGGTGCTAGCAAATTGGACCAAACGGGACCAGAGCCAAGAATAAATATTAAAAAATAAGATACTTGGCTTACCGTTCCCCACCGTTTTCCCACAAGTTCTGAATGGGAAAGCCAGATAGAGTTGATCAATTTTGCCGGTTAGTCCGTTAAATGCACGCGCGTCTACCTTCGGTGACAACGGTTGACGTCTGGTGCCAAAACCCACAAACCGGTTTTTCGCCCGAGTAACGTAACTTTTATTTCGCGTAAGTTATAACCATTAGCCATAATTCCACATCAGTGGCCACAAATAAACGCCTGTAGAGATAGCATTAGGTTAAATATCGAAAGATAATTTTTCTTTTATATTTTACCGTAACAAAATCCACATTTTCTCATTAGAAACCAAGTGCTTTCGCCCAACAAAATTTATTTCTTTAAATAGACGGGACTAAAATCTATTTCTCGCCGTAATACACCCCGGTCATTTTATTTTTCGTTATCACGATACGTCCTTTGCCTTGCTTTAGCCCTTGTCACCACCTAATGCAATAAATTTGCCGACTGAATGCCTTCAGGGCTGTTTGTAAGTCTTTCTCTGGCGCGAAGACGTTACTTTGTTGAAAATTTACAGTGCTTCAAGCCGAGGGACTCTTTTCAGGAGATGGGAGTTATGTTAAAAGGGATTCAATGCAAGGTTTTTTTACTTTTTATGTCTGCATGGATTCTCGTGATAGCTCAGTTAGAGGTATTTAAATAAGTAAGCTTTTTAGTCGGTGCACAGTAAAAATTTTAAAAGAAAATTTTGGACGCTGATCATTTCTCGTCGCAGCCATCTATATATTTTTTAATAATTCGAATGAATTATACAGTGAGGGTATTAAAAGTCTCCCCTCCTTATCTGTTGAATGAGACAAGATATTGAGGTCGAGTAAAATTTAAGTAAAAGAGTGTCACAATTTTTGCTATAAAATAATTTAGTCACGAGGTCTCTCGTTTTAAAGGCTTTTTGATTCTATCATCACCACATAATTTTGAAAATCGGACAAGTCGTTCTTGACTTACAAGCCATTATTTTTAAAATCATACTGTTACGTAAGGTATTTGAACCAAATTTTAAACGGTTCTAAGTCTGGAAAACAAAAAGGCGTTGAGTAGAAAATCAAAGGGCATTTAAAACAGTGTGTTACATAACCCACTTTCCATTTGAAAAAAGTGTCCACTTGGCACTAGGACACCAGACCGAAATTATGTTTATGCCAAAAAGTAGTTTAAGCGACATTCTTTTACCCAAAATTTTTCCGACCCAATATCTTGTCTCATTCAAAAGATAAAGGGAACGGGAGGACATTTATTATCCTCACTGTATTTAGTGTTAAAAATTGAGCATCATACTTTTAAATATAAAAATGAAACAAATTATTTCTTTTTTTTTTAGTTAAGGGTTTACGTAGTTGTTACACGGTGGACAGTCCCCCCTGACCCCTTGTACTAACAGTTAACAGCTATATTTTAATGAAATTTTTAAAATACAATATATAGGGTTTTTCCAAACAAATGCAGAAAATTGTAGAAGGTTATTCCTTGTTAAAAATAAAGTGTGGTTTGCTTCATAAATATGGTGTTAAATGTCAATCATTAGATATTAATAAAATTGAAAAAAACTTTATTTTTTTTGTCTTAAAAACAAAAAAAGTTTTATTTACACTACCAAGTAATGTCAAATAAAAAAATATATCAATATAGGTAAAAGCAAATAAGTAGTTTTTTTAAATAAATTCTTCCGTCTTAACATGCTATGATGTAGATTTTATTATTTTATTTTAAATCGGTAAGTTTATTAAAAAATAATACTTATTTAAAAAAGTCTTTTAATACATAGGGCTATTTAAAGTCACGGCTTAAGTCCCTGTTTAAATTTGGTAAGAAAGAACCAAGAAGAATAGGGATAGTATATTTTCACCACTTCCATTGATTCTAAAGAAGTATCAAAATATTTAGAAAGTGTATTTTTATAACACCAATATTTCCCTACAATTTTATTATTCTAGCGCATTTCTGTTTTTTAGACAAAAAAATAAAAACCTTTTCCCTTTCTCATTTCTTAATAAGGCAAAAATACTTTATTTTAAGTAAGGGAATCATCTTTTTAATTTTTGTTTTGCATTCAAAAAACAATTATTAATGCTATTTATCGCAGAAAATATTTAGAAAACAGTTATGTAACTTGGTGACTAGAACTAAATTAAACAAGGTAGTAACCCTTATCAAAAAATAAAATGATCAGGTTGTACCTATTACTGCAGAATATTAATTCAAGTCACGTCCATTTAAAGAAATAAATTTTCCAGAAAAACAGCACTAAATACTAAAGTGGGAAAAGTAGATGTCGTACGAGGACAGGTTAAATTTAAGGTTTGCGTGATATTTTTAAGGGTGTAATATAGTAACAATATTTAGTTATCTATTTGCAAGAATTTTTCAATTTTAATTCTCTTTGGTTCAGTAAACTTAAAATGTAGTATTATCTTTTAGGTTATAAGTACCCCTGATTATAACACATTTTTTGTCTTTTGGGTGTCATTATTGGTTGTTGCTGATGTTATACTTATACTGCTTAGCTTAATTATTTTTACAAGGTAATTTAAAATAAGGTATTATTTAAGCAAAGCTAATCAATTCTCAATGCAGAACTTTATAGGCAGTATGAAATCAATGAATAATGACGTCTAAGAGGTTAAAAAGTATCTCATAAACAGGAGTTATATTAAAGTAAATTACGATACTATTGGCGTTAATTTAAAAAGTATTAAAACCAAATTAAAATTTAAATCATTTAATAAGTATATTTTATTAAAGAGAAAAAGTAGTGATAACTTTAAAATTATAACTATAATGCTGTAATAGCCCGACGTGGACGGAATCCACGTTATTTCAAGGGCTTGGCGAATGTTTTCGCGGTGATTTAGAGCTTTTTGTTTTTTTTTACCAAATCCCACTAAATACTAAATTGGAAAAAGTAGATGTTTAAAGTTTGCGTGATATTTGTAAGGGTGTAGTATAGTAAGAATATTTAGTTATCTATTTGCAATCTTGAAAGAATCTGCAAGAAAAATTTGCTACATTAAACGTAAGATATACATAGTTGTTTAAAAAGTATAGTTTTTATTTGCAATTCAAATTAAGAAACAGAATGTTGCGACAAGGTCAATCAGCTAATGAAAATTGCCTCTTTAATAAATATATGAACTCTTATATATGCTTGTGAGACTCACTTCAGGTAACAATAAATATTAATGATTATTACGTATAAGAGTTGAGTCCATAAGGCAACAAAGTTTGTTTTAAAAGATATGGCATAGGTATAGTCGATAATAGTGGAATTTTCTATAATTTTTAAACAGCAATATTCCTCTTTTTTACTTAGTTTAATTTAAAGCACTATTTAAATTATTATAGTAGTAAATTTAATAGTTTAATAAATTTCTACTGGTAAATGTTAGTTTTTTTTAAATTTATTTTAAACAATTTAGTGTGTTTTTTAAAAATTTAACAAATTAATAAAACTATAAATGTCTCGTTAGACATTTTAAAAAACTTTTAAAAATAAAAACTTACAAAAATTTTTAATGGTTAGTGTCTAAAATTATTTATTAAAACGTTATAATTTTTTTATTCATAGATTTAAATCATCTATAGTACCGATAAGATAAAAAGAAGGGTCATTTTCAATAAAACAAATTCAATTGTGACAAAAATAACATAAAAAAACAATTTAAATCTAATTATGTCCAAACTTAGCCTACTTTTTTATTTAAAGTATATTTTGGTATACACCGTTATAAAGCTTATAGTAAGGCCTTTTTAAAAAGTTATAGGTAACTATGTTTTCCATTAAAAAAATGCAAGTTTATGTCGTAGCTTAAAAACAGAATACAATAATAAATATCGGATATTACCTTTTAATTAAGAAAATAAATATCTACAAGTTTCCTATTAACACTTTTTTCTATTTCGAATATTAACTCAGCTGCAAAGGACAAAAGATTTAAAACATTTTTTTTCAAAATATTTAGGAAGCAATGATTTTTTGCAAGAAACAAAAAGTGATTTTCTAAAGCTCTAAAAACTGCAATTCTTTTCCTATTTAAGCATCTCTGTAGCTGCAGCGGTTTCTGATATCCCTTTACTAAACATCGAAAAAAACTTACCCTGTATATTGCAATATAAATATTTGTAATGGACTCGTCAAATGAAACCCCCTAAAATGATTTTTGAAAGGGTTTCTATTATAGGGCCCCTTTTATTTCTGGCCCAGACACTATTTATTATAAATTTTTTAATAAAGTCTATAATAACACCCAGTTAGTCACTTAACACAAGTTGTAGACTAACTGATTTTTTTTTGAATTTATAGGTTAAATCAAAAAATATTAAAACATTTGACAATGCTGTTGTTGCACTAATTATTAGTGCAACAACAGCATGCAAAATATAAAGAGAAATGTCAAATTGCACTACAAGGCTACCGTGCAAAGGCAAAAGAGTCTAATCGCAAAATTGGTCATTTCATGTTTTTACATTGTTCTAATGTACAAAAAAGTTTCACATTTTGGGTATTTAAACGGTTATAAAAAAGTTTTTAAAGTTATGGCGTTGACAAAACTGTCTATTATTAAAATGGATAAAACAAAAAATGTCGATTTTCTAAACATTGTATTTTTGCAAATAGACTCTTTTGCCTTTGTTTCACTCACCTATTTTAAAGGTCAAAAATATCATTTTCAGACATCCAACATTTTTTCTAAACAATAGCATATATTAAGCCGTGTCTTCACTTAGTCACATGTTACAAAAACTTGTTTCTGATACATATTTCCATAACTTGTTGCCAATGTTGCGGTAACAAATAATTTGTTGAAAAAACAAACAGGTTGTTGCTTTTTTATAAAATTCTTAAAACATGTTAAATATCATTGTTGATAACAGGGTGGAGTGCAAGGGAGGACGCGGCTTTAAAAAACAGGGTTGGGTTCCTCGTAGAAAAAGAACTTCTTAAGGCATTTTCAAAAAATAATCGAATGGGGTGGGATAGATTCAATCAGCTATTTTCAAGATTTTCTGGGATTTTTTTATTTAAACGTGTATGTTTAATTTGACCTACATTTATCGGCTTACAAAACAAAACATAACTCCTTACCTTTGTTCTTGGACATGCAGGTTTTCAGGTTTTAACAATATTTGAGCTGTAAATAATTAATATTAAATTTACAAAAAAAATGTTCCGGTTAGTTCTGGTTAGTTTTTCTTTGTAATAAACATAAAATAAATTATTAAAACCTAAAAACAAGACAGCTGATTTTGACACTTCTGTTTAACCTGACTAACCCTGACTTACCTAGGTTAGCAAGACTAATTCGAGTTAAGGATTTGATCAAATTGTGAACACAAGTAGAGGTTGAGCAATCATGTTTTAAACGGGCATTCATGGATCGAGTTAACTTAAGATCAATTTTACTTTTAAGAAGACTGTATAGATATGTTGACTATTAATAAATATAGGGTGTAAAAAGAAAGATTGTCGGATTCATTGACAAAAATCTTAAATGGCAATTTTTTCAAACGAAAACCCATATTTTTTATCCTGTTTTTACTGCTAAATTGTATAAAGTAATAAAAGTGTTTCCATTATAAAAAGACTTTTTAAAGTTTCTATAAACTAACCAGAACTAGCTTTAAACCTTTATTTTTTATCATCCTAAATTTATTAATTGCCAACTTATTAAAACAGCCCTCTTAAGCAGTAATTTTTCTACAAGAAACTAAACCCCAATTTTATTAAAGTCATTTTAGTCTTCCGATGGTGGGCCAGCCAAAAGTCTTTTAATAAAGACTGGCCAAGTGTCAAATCTAACCACTTTAAAATTCAAAATTTTTAAATAACAGCAATTGTTATAAGTATCCAATAAAACAAAGAAATAAAGTTTGATACTTGTTCATATTGTTATTTTGTTTCTACAAATACATACTTAGATTTGGTATAGAATTTGGCACCTATTTAGATCCCTATTCTTTTTGCGGCAAAGCCCACAGCCAAACATAATTTTAGTGAACCTGGGCTCACCATTTTCACAATTATCTTCTTGGTAAATTCTCATTACTTATTGTAAAACAACTATGCATGTCTTTGGATTAAATATTTTTCTGCGTTTTGTTTGTAGATTTACTTTTGTGTATATGGGGCGCAGTGCGCGTCAACCACCGCATACACCGTTGGCCGGTTGTTTAGCGTTTATTACAAGTTTTTTTGTATGGGTACACCACTTATTTTTCTGTTCTTTAGCAAATATATTATTACATATATTTAAATAGTTTTAAATATCTACTTTTATGCTACAATAATTAAAAAATCAAAACTTTTTTGTATGGTAATCACCCCTATTTTTAACTTTTTTATTTTTAGATTTTTTTTACGCTTTTACATAATTACCAAAATGGATTTCAAAATTTATCATGCAAGGTCATCTGAAAGTGTGTTGGGTTTTTACCTATATGTCAGCCAGTCAGTGGAAAATTGACGATTTTGGTCTTTCATATTTTTATAACCGTTTGAGCCAGCTTCATAAAATGTGGACTTCTAGTCGTCCGTACGAATATAAATATGTAGTTTCATAAGTTTTCGGTAATTAGGTTTTGAGATATTTAGGGGTCAAAAGTAGCACCAAGTGGCTCATGTATATTACATTCGACGCGCTTGAACTTGGCTTGTACGTGGGCTCTTAGAAAGATAAAAAAATATAGGAAAATTGGTGCTAAGGCATTGGTCTGCGAATATCATGTTTGATATAAGTTTTTATAAAATAAGCCGAAATCGTTTAGAGGTAGGTATAGGACAATATACGTAAACTATGCTTAGATTTTACGATTTAAAAACATACAAAATACCTCTAATTAGGATACATGACATTAACTTTCTGTATTACCGAAAATGCCATAACCGTGTTTTTTTTTCGTTTGCCTTCTGACTTTATAATATTGCCAAAATTTGAAAACATTTTTAAATCCTAATTTTAAAAAATTGATCGCCGCAGTATATATATATATATATATATATATATATTGACCATATTAAAATGTTTTGTAAAAAAATTGCCTAAGTTTTATCTTTGATCAATCCAGACAAATTTACTAACTGGCGACAAAGTTTGCAGCTTACTGAAAAATGAGCAATTTAAAACTTTTTCTTGTTGCACGAAGGCATTATTTTGTTAAAAATTTACATTAGAGCTTCAGGCTTGCAGACTTTCTTTTAGGAAGTAAAGTTTTCGCTAAAGTGATTTCTTAAACTTCCCTTTATCCTGTTTTCCAATTAATTTGTTTGTTTCTTTTCTGAACTTTTAAGGAAATACGCTTCCACCTTTTAAAGAAGTCTTGAGGTAATTGTCAAAAGAAAATTACGTTCATAAAAAAATATTTTTGTTAGAGATCCTTAAATTTGCTTTTTTTTCTTATAAAGTAAGAGCCCGTGTGCGGCACACCTTTGTCATTTTTTGTAAAAGCTGAAAATTTGTCAGCGCATGCTTCCAACATAGGTAGAAGCAATGGGAGACAATGAAGTTTTACTCTTAGTGGTTTTCCAAAAATACCACTTAATTGTACAAGGTGTAAACATAATTAGCACTATTTTGTGAGGGCAAGTCAGTCCCTTGCGCTCTAATGATTGCAAATGTTCCAAGAGGGCACCATTTATTGAGTTTTTAGCAGTATCATAAAAGTTATTAAAAAAAACTGATTTTCAGCGGCGTCCTATAAGGGCACATATCTCATTAACCAGGGGCTTTTGAAAAAATGTTTATAGAAACTTGATGATATATTTTTACGTTGTATAAAAATCCGAGAGACTACCCACATATATCCGGACACCCAGTATAAACATGGGTCCGGAAATTCAATGTTTTAGACATTTTCTTTATGGTTAACTTCTTTAATATCCCTTATCCGATGTTGATAAAATTTGGCAGTGTTATGTTTAATTTAATAGGCTTTGACTAAAAGTCTAGTATCCGGGGGCGTTTTAAGCGGTATCTCAACGAGTATTTTTGGTAAACAATGTACTCTACTGACTTTCGTAAAAGTTTTATATTTTATTTGGATTAAGCAAAGAAAATAAGGTAGTTAGGAGCCAAAAATAGGGTAATTTTTTCACGACCGTACTAGTTTTATGGTCAGCTAATAAGAGACGTGGTAATATAATTTGGTTATATCTTTGAAAATAAGGATAAAAAGTTACAGTAACTAGATAATGCTTTTGGTCATTAGGGCAAATTATTTTTATTTTTTAAACTAACTAAAATTATGTCGTTTCCTGTGTAATTTATTCTGGCTTTTGAAACATTTTTAAAACCACTTTTTAGATAAGCAAGCAACTTAATTTTTATAATAGAGACATTTTGCACCTCTTAAAATAACAGACGTTTTTTGGCCTCCTTATGGTTATCGTTATTAAACATAACGATTACGGCAGCAGTTTTAGACAGAGATTTTGCAGCCTCTTTTAAGAAATTTATCTTGCGTCTGTGCTTTCGACACATAACCTTATTTTTACCTGTGGTTGACCGATTTTAAAGTTTACGAAAAATCAGTACTTACTTTTATTCTCCATAAGTTATATATTGATATTTAAATATATGCAAACCCCTCTGTTGATTTCGTTTTTTAAAGTAGATGTAAACAATACAGTATAAGCAAAACACAAAGTAAGGTTAGGTTTGGTAGTAGAATAAAAAGCAAGTGTGCCAGATTGTAACATGTAAATTAATTACTGAATTAAAACATCCTTAAAAATGCAAATCCGTTTTAATTTCTTTACACTATTTTATTTTTCTTCCTGCTATGGATTTTTCGCTAATTAGAGCCTATGTATCAATGATATTTTAATTAATACGGCATTAAAATGTCAACCTTCTTAAATAATTGATATTAAAAATTCTACAATCCGACAACCACGCAGTTTAACGATAACGATAAGCTCTTCGGTATTCATCCGTAATTAAAGGAGTCCGGTATGGTTAATAACGATAACGGATCATGTTTGCGTTACTGCGCAGACTCAGAATAACGTTAACCGCAACGGAATTGCAAAATAAGAGATGCAAAATGTCTCTAATAATTGCCATATAATCTGACAGTCCGGACATAACATAAAATAAGTCTCCAAAAGTAAATCCGCTTCCGCATAAGTTGATAGTAGAAATGAGCCAGTTAAGGGCAAAAAAATAGGCTATTTTTACACGACCGTACTAGATCTATAGCCAGCTATGAGGAGACGTCCTAACCTTATTTGTTTAATTCTTTGTGATTTAGGGTTAATAGGTTAAACTAAAAGGATAATTTTCATTAATTTATGTGTTCACTGTTTAATTTACTTTTGCTTTTAAGATTAGCGAGCAACTTAATTTTCCTAATATAATAACCATATAATACGATAGGCAGGCCGAAACATGAAATAAATTCCAAAAAAGCCGCTTTTGCATATGTATAAGTTTATAAAAAAGCCAGTTAAAGGCAGATAATGAGGCTATTTTTACATGACCGAACTTGTTCTATTGCCAGTTATAAGAAGAGGTCCTTATTTGTTTATTTCTTTGTGAGTTTAGATTAAAAAGTTAAATTAAATAGATAATGCATAAGGAAATACACTAATGTTTATTTTCTAACTTGTTTACTGTTTAATTTATTTTTGCTTTTAAAACGTTTACTTTTGAGATTAGCGAGCAACCTAATTTTCATAATTGCCATATAATATGACAGTCCGGACGTCACATGAAATAAATCTCCAAAAGAAAAGCCGCTTCCGCACAAGTATAAGTTGATGGAGAAAAGAGCCAGTTAAGGGCAGAAAATGTGGCTGTTTTTACACGAGTCTCTACTTTACGCAGTGCTGGTATTATGCAAATAGTCAAGCCGCTTTAATGCAAATTTTCTTGGCGGTGCAGAGGTAGTTTTTGAAATTCTTTATAATAAATCTG
Organism: Listronotus bonariensis; assembly: GCA_014170235.1. NCBI lineage: Eukaryota > Metazoa > Arthropoda > Insecta > Coleoptera > Curculionidae > Listronotus > Listronotus bonariensis. Next base: position 4,669 of record JACEGR010007204.1, on the reverse strand, counting down.
GTTACATAAAAATGTTAGTTTACTGTTTTACAGTGCTCTATTTTTTGGGGTCATGTCTTTTAAAGTTCGCATTTTAATAAAATTGTTTGACCGATTTTTAAAGAGTTTGTCATAAATGTATTGTGACGTGTAATTTTGAAATATACATAAGGCCACTTTACTTGGACCAATGTACCATATGGAACTATCTTCTTGGGACAATGAGACCGGTGGACCATCAAAACTAACTTTGCATTTGTATAAAAACTGATTTAACTTATTTGACTAACTAAATTAAGTACGGGCATACCCCCACTCGGGGTAGCCCGTACGGGGCTTAACTAAAACTTTAACTTTATAATTGACTTCACTTCTACTACCTACTTCTTATCTAATCTTTTTCTAATTTCTTTCTCTCTTTAAATATTCAATTTTCCAGTGTTTGTTTTGCATTTCTACGCGACCCAGTTTGTTCAATGTTTTTATTTTATTAATATAGGAGTAACCTAGAAAATTGTTTAATTTATACTTTTAAAACCTTGACACCTCACGTATATCTTTATTTAGCAAAATTCCCAATGTTAAGTAACCTAATTAAAATGTATACTTATTTTAAAATTCCCAAAAATGTATATTTTTAAAATTCCCAAAATGTATACTTTTTTATACTAGGTGTTCACATATGCCCCCTTCCTGAAAGCGTTGGATCCACAACTCTATTGGAGATCAGACAAATTTACCTAAACCCTTTAAAAAATGTAGAAATTTTATCGAATAATGATAGTTCTATATAGCTTACAAATATTTAAAACCTAACATTATGTTACTAATTATATAAATAATATTTATCGTAAATAATCTTAACGTTTAATTAAATCTTTTTTAAGCTCAAAAATTATTTTTAACCAATATATTAAAAAAAAAAACATGCAAGAAAAAATATAAAAATAGTTTTTTTCTAAAAAATAATTTATTTACGTTATATTTAACATATTGACTCTTTTTTTTGAAATTTTAAAAAATTCTTCCGGATAAATTATGTAAAATAATTATTTCAAAAGTTCTAGAGATGCTTTTGCTGAAATAATTAGTTTAAATAAGATTTTAGCCTAATTGTTAAAAAAGCTTTTTAAATTTGAGCTTTTCTTTAAGTAGGTACTTCAAATAAATATAGTTTTAACGGTAAGATTATTTTTAGACACAAAATGACCTAATTATTGTTACTCATAAATTATAAATATTGTTATTAATCTTTAAGTTTACTAGACATTTATGTACTACACAAACAGCTTAATAGGCAAAACAAATTTGTGTTATTTAAAACTGACCAGTTCTGTAACAATAAAAGTGAACTTGGCCTTGTCTCGTCAGCAAAACGTTGAACCATTAAAAAAGTAATTTCATGATTTATTTAATATACCAGTGAGAAAGAAAATAATTACCTTTATTTTCCATGTACCATTAATTAGGTGACTTTTTTCTACTACTTCATCTTTTGCTTTTTTTAATTTATTGGCTAGTTTAAAAACAAAAAAAATATCTACTTACATAAAAAAAAATCAAATTTTTTTATATTTACACTTAGAAATTAACCTAATATTCCACATTCTTCTTATACTAGCCTTTATAAAAAAATTGCGTCCACCTTGCCTGCCTCTCCATGTCGTTGATGGTGCGTTCCATTGGCCATTTGTCCCGTACTTCTTCTCCACGTACCATTGTCTGCCTTTCACTCCCATTTTCTTCTTCTACATCAGGTTACTGCAGCCTCATGCCAATTTATCCATATCCTGAGCTTTCTCAGGGCCGCTTAACTGTCTTGTACCCCACAATTCAAGACCATAACTGCAGAGCTCTTCCCCATACTAGAGCTGCGGTTTCCAGTGCTAATGCAGCCTCATGCTGCTCATGAACTCCGTCTTTACGACGTAAGACAATAACTTCAACGCAAAAAAATATTCTTCCATATTCTTCTTCATCAACTCTGGCTTACACCATTTAGCCATATTTCAAAAACTGAAGATATACCTTATCTTCCTTTTTTTGTAGCTATGCTGCTACCTCCTTGGAGCTACGCTACGCAACATATTTTTTCCCCATCTTCGTCATTTCACACACATTTCTTCTTCGGGGAACGGGACGCCTTTACCATATATATGGCATTTTCTTCCACAAATACACTGAGGGGTAGGTAGGGCGTACCATGAGCGACTTTTCCTATCGCTTCACAAAGGGCACTGGAACTGGGGAGGGCACAGCTTACCATAACCGACGTTTCACAAAGGTCACTGGGAACGAGGGCGCCTCCACCATATGTCACGTAGAATTTTGGAAACATAGGGTTACTTGACGTCACTGGGGCAAATGTACCATATGGAACTATCTTCTTGGGACAATGAGACCGGTGGACCATCAAAACTAACTTTGCATTTTTTTAACCCAACTTAACTTATGTCACTAACTAAATTTAGTACGGGCATAACCACCACTTTTTTTACGGTTAGGTTCCCTAATATTGGTCTTGTGCTACCATTTTTTTGAAGATGTCGCTAGTTTCAGATGTATTTGGTTTGTGCAATGTCAACGTTCGTGTCACAAAGTTTGCGCAGATGTAGGGAAGAAGAATATTTTTATTTCCGAGGTATGTTAAGATGGTTAATACTAAGCCTATTGTATATTGCTTTTCTAGTTTAGTTTATCTACAAAAGAATGTTTGCTTTATGGCGACTTATTAATTCTAGTTTTTCAAATGTTTTTTTTATGTAAAACAAATACATTAAAATAAAATTGCAGTTTTTAGTTATTTAGACCTATTTTTGGATGCCATGGTTTTAAAACCCGTTCTACGCGATATTTGGCAACAATTTTATTTAATTTTAGAAAAAATACCCTTTTCATTTTCTTTATTATTAAAAATCTTTAACGGCCAGTTTTACAACATTTTGTTAACACTAACCATAGGTTTGTTACCATAAAACAACAACAAATGTGATTGGTGCTGCCAAAACTGTTAACCTAAAAGTGTTCATTTAATTAGATTATCAACCAAATAAATTTTATGACACTAAAACCTAAAGTTTTAAGACCAATTTTTAAAAAAGTAACAGAAATTAGGCTACTTTTCTGTATAGTATATTGTGCTATGTCTGTAGAAAAGAATTTTAGTGTACAATTTAAACATACAACAAAATGGCGGTGAATTCATTTAAAATGGTTGGGTTTAAAGTGTTCTTTTCTAAACTGCATTAAAAATTTAATTACCTAAAAATATTTTAGGAACACATTTTTAACAAATTCACAAAAATGCACTCTTTTTGCGCTACAGTAATCCTATGTTGTGCCTCTTCCCTTAAAAAAGAAAACAAAGCAAAATAATAACAACGACAAACACAATGTAGATATTTATTTTAAAATTATTTAACATTGTAAATAAACATTTCTGAAACATGCAGTCGCAGCCTACCACCTTATTCTTTGATTTTTAATTTTACGCCGTTGCTCCTCTTTTTTTATGCGATTTTTTAAAAGCCAAATATTTTATTATTAAGATGACAGGAAACAAATATTTTGATATTTTGGTGATTATCTTGCCGCCATGAAGCTTAATTTAAAAAATATTTTGCAAAATTATGAAATTTTCGTCATTAAATATTAGTGTCTTTTTCTCAGTCTCCTCTTAAATTGGGCTTTTACCTAAAAGAGCACATGTTTTTAAACAAAATCATATTTGCATCTTAAAAAGTCGTTCCTAAAATATGTAATGTGGTGAATTTCTGACCTCTGTCTGTGAAGGTGAACTAGGTGTTAATTAAAATCTAATAAAAGTGCTAGATACTACCTCAATTGAGAGATTTTTTTTCAAAAACAGCTAATGTCAAGTTTTCAATATGGTCAGGATATTAAAAAAAAAAACCTTATTAAACCTATATGGATTTATATTATTATATTATATATATTTTTGTAATATGTGCGTAAATATAGCTGTATTTTGCGCATTTAGAGATATATGGGGTGTCTTAAAATTGACGCCAGTGCTTTTAGAATTTGATTCACAGGTCTATTATAAATCAAAAATCAGAGTGAAAAAATGTTTGATTCTTCTTCGTTATTAAGTAATTAAAAAAAAACAGTAAATTATATTAATTATTTTATTAATAATAACCCACGGTTAACAACAGTGAACAACTGGTCTCATAAAATGTGCTTAAATAAGTTGCCTCGTACATTTTTTAGGATCTATAACTGGTTCGAGATAAATTTTTTCGTTGACATAGCTCCAGAAAAAGAAATCTAAGGGATTGAGATCCGGGGAACTAGGTGGCCATGATATAGGGCTACCTCTTCTAATCTATCTGATAAAAAAATATTACTTTTTAATTAAATACATTATTTAAACATACCTCATTTACCGTATCAGAAAATGATTCGGTAAAAAATCTTCTCATATTATAGGCCATAATGTGCAACTTAATAACCAAGAAGAATCGGGCATTTTTTCACTCTTACATTTAGACTTGTAATAGCTCCCTGAATCGAATTCTAAAAGCGCGCCATGTCAATTTTGAGACACCATGTATTTGACAGTTTAATAAGTGTTTTTTTTTTGTAAATTAGACTTACAAATATGCTCTATATTGGTTAGGCGGATTCATTTATTGGATGGTCTTTTTGTTGGGTACACGCCTGAAAT
>JACEGR010007203.1:0-52020 GCA_014170235.1 Listronotus bonariensis | reverse complement strand
GTATTCTAACACCCCTTCTCAATTTAAATGTATTAAACTAAAATCTTAAATTTTAAAAATATTTATCAAACAAATACAATAACAATTAAACATTTAAATTGCCTAAAAACAAACAAATTTACAAACAATGATCTTTTACAAAATACTTGTATAATCACTGTACAATACTAGATCTAAATTTAACAAATTTCTCTTTTCCTAAAGGCTTGGTAAACATATCAGATATATTTTCTCCCGAACAAATATACTTTAAAATAATTTCTTTTCGTAGGCATAAATCTTTAATAAAATGATATTTTATCTCGATATGTTTCCCTCGCTTAGAATTTTCAAAGTTTTTCACAAGAGAAATAGCACTCATATTGTCAATTTTTAACACAATAGGTTTACACACTTTAAAGTCACTAAGAATACCTTTTATGTTCACTAGTTCCTGTGCTGCTAAACCTGCCGAGATGTACTCTGCCTCCATTGATGATTGCGCAATACAATTTTGTTTACGAGAATGCCACGCAATTGGATTTTCCCCATGAAAACACACAAATCCACTTACACTTTTTCTTGTCTGTTTATCACCACCCCAGTCTGCATCTGCAAGTCCAAACACTTCAGCTTTACCTTTCTTATACAATAGTCCATAGTTTTTAGTCGTATTCAAATATCGTAGTATTCTTTTTCCAGCTTCCCATGTGCTTTTTGTTGGCTTATCTAAGTATCTGCTAAGATATGCAACACTAAATGCTATATCTGGTCTACTAACAAGAGATAAATACATTAAACTGCATATTAACCTCCTGTATGGTACATTTTCTATTATCGGTTCATCTTCACTTACTTGAAAATTTACTTCCATAGGGGTTGAAACTGTTCTTGTTTCTTGCATACAAAATTCTTCTAGCAACCTTAATGTCATTTTTGTTTGTGTTATTTTAAGTCCTTTATCACTTTTATTTATTTCCATACCTAAAAACACTTTCACTTCTGTTATATTTTTAATTTTAAACTGTTCATATAATTTATTTAAAAGTTCACTGACTTTATCATCTGGTCCGGTTATTAATGCATCGTCCACAAATAATACTAAGTAAACATTGTCTTTAAAATATAAACAATAGTCATAATCCGATCTTTTAAAATTTAATTTAGTCATTACTTCATTAAACTTCACATTCCAGCACTTCGGAGCGTTTCTAAGACCATATAATGCTCGGTTTAATTTCAGGTATTTTGACGTTGTATTTAGTCCCTCAGGTGTCTTAATATAAACATCATTGTCTAAGGTACCATTAAGAAATGCTGTTGGTACATCTATCTGATGTAGTTTCCAATCGTTTTGTACTGATGTAGATATTAATATTCTTATAGTCGATAGTCTGCATACTGGTGCATAACTAAATTCCTCTCCTTCGTGGTACGGTACTTGGAACCCTTTTGCAACTAATCTTGCTTTCTTTGTTCCATCTTCTTTAATTTTAAATATCCACCTTGTGTCTATAGCAGTTTGTCCACTAGGTAACTCTGCAGGTTGCCAAGTTTCCAATTTTTCATGAGAACTTAGCTCTTTACTTATTGCTTGCTGCCATTCTGGCATTTGACTTGCTTCTTTGTAACTGTTTGGTTCTTCATATGTTTTTGTTAATAAACAGTAAGCTGTGTATATTTCATAGTCATCAAGAGGTTTTGGTTTAACTACTTTTCTTCCACTTCTGGTCACTGTTTCTTCTAATGGCACATAATTTTCCTCATATTCATCAATCGATTCTTCACTCGAGCTTGATGTCTCACAGCTTACTGTTTATTAACAAAAACATATGAAGAACCAAACAGTTACAAAGAAGCAAGTCAAATGCCAGAATGGCAGCAAGCAATAAGTAAAGAGCTAAGTTCTCATGAAAAATTGGAAACTTGGCAACCTGCAGAGTTACCTAGTGGACAAACTGCTATAGACACGAGGTGGATATTTAAAATTAAAGAAGATGGAACAAAGAAAGCAAGATTAGTTGCAAAAGGGTTCCAAGTACCGTACCACGAAGGAGAGGAATTTAGTTATGCACCAGTATGCAGACTATCGACTATAAGAATATTAATATCTACATCAGTACAAAACGATTGGAAACTACATCAGATAGATGTACCAACAGCATTTCTTAATGGTACCTTAGACAATGATGTTTATATTAAGACACCTGAGGGACTAAATACAACGTCAAAATACCTGAAATTAAACCGAGCATTATATGGTCTTAGAAACGCTCCGAAGTGCTGGAATGTGAAGTTTAATGAAGTGATGACTAAATTAAATTTTAAAAGATCGGATTATGACTATTGTTTATATTTTAAAGACAATGTTTACTTAGTATTATTTGTGGACGATGCATTAATAACCGGACCAGATGATAAAGTCAGTGAACTTTTAAATAAATTATATGAACAGTTTAAAATTAAAAATATAACAGAAGTGAAAGTGTTTTTAGGTATGGAAATAAATAAAAGTGATAAAGGACTTAAAATAACACAAACAAAAATGACATTAAGGTTGCTAGAAGAATTTTGTATGCAAGAAACAAGAACAGTTTCAACCCCTATGGAAGTAAATTTTCAAGTAAGTGAAGATGAACCGATAATAGAAAATGTACCATACAGGAGATTAATATGCAGTTTAATGTATTTATCTCTTGTTAGTAGACCAGATATAGCATTTAGTGTTGCATATCTTAGCAGATACTTAGATAAGCCAACAAAAAGCACATGGGAAGCTGGAAAAAGAATACTACGATATTTGAATACGACTAAAAACTATGGACTATTGTTTAAGAAAGGTAAAGCTGAAGTGTTTGGACTAGCAGACGCAGACTGGGGTGGTGATAAACAGACAAGAAAAAGTGTAAGTGGATTTGTGTGTTTTCATGGAGAAAATCCAATTGCGTGGCATTCTCGTAAACAAAATTGTGTTGCGCAATCATCAATGGAGGCAGAGTACATCTCGGCAGGTTTAGCAGCACAGGAACTAGTGAACATAAAAGGTATTCTTAGTGACTTTAAAGTGTGTAAACCTATTGTGTTAAAAATTGACAATATGAGTGCTATTTCTCTTGTGAAAAACTTTGAAAATTCTAAGCGAGGGAAACATATCGAGATAAAATATCATTTTATTAAAGATTTATGCCTACGAAAAGAAATTATTTTAAAGTATATTTGTTCGGGAGAAAATATATCTGATATGTTTACCAAGCCTTTAGGAAAAGAGAAATTTGTTAAATTTAGATCTAGTATTGTACAGTGATTATACAAGTATTTTGTAAAAGATCATTGTTTGTAAATTTGTTTGTTTTTAGGCAATTTAAATGTTTAATTGTTATTGTATTTGTTTGATAAATATTTTTAAAATTTAAGATTTTAGTTTAATACATTTAAATTGAGAAGGGGTGTTAGAATACATGTCGCCATCTATGTCAACTTTATTCAAGTAAAGAGTTGTAATGTTACCGATAAATAGTATGTTTATATTTGTGGTAAACTAGGTTAGACATTAGTTAATAGATGTCGCCACTGTGGCCGAATGTTGAAATGTGAGCAGTTGTTGCTAAGCGCCATGGATAGTAGTTTAAGTAGAAGTTGTTTCTTTGTGTAATAACAAAATTAATCTCGTCTAAAGTTAATAATAAAAACGCAAACGTTTAAAATATGTTTCATTAAATCCCATAAACTTTATCATTAGCAAAGAAATTGGAGGAATAATACTTGAATTAACAGTTTTTAAATTTGTTGTTGGGGTATCGTTATTACCTTTAACTACGTTAATATTCATATTTTTCACTGTTACTTCATTAGAGAAAATATTGGTAGGAATTTCGTATAAAATCTTCTTTGAAATTTCCACCTTATTACTATAGGATTCAGCAATATATCCCTCCGCAACAGAAGAAGACTTCCAACCTCCATGCCTTTTTAAGTCCAAAATATCGACATCCGAAGCATTGGCAAGGAACGTAGTTGACATTCTTCTAAAAGAATGGCCAGTGTATCTACTGATGTCTTCAAGCTTCAAAAACTTCGCAATTTCTTTAGGTACATTTGAAATAGTGTGCTTTCCAATTACTTGATTAACACATTTACCTCTTTCATAACGATACAATAAGCGCTCATCTACAGCATTCCTTGGTCTCAGCTTAATATATTCCTGTAGAAATCTGACATAAGGAACTGAGCCTTCATCATTGGTTACTACAAAGTTTCTTTTAACTTTATTTTTAGACTCCACTATTTTTACTATAGCCACGTCATTTCTTATTTCTACATCACGTAGCTTCATTCTGTATATTTCATCTATCCGGCATGCCCCAGCCACTCCCATAATTGCTATTACTTTTTGCCTCATAACCATCGTTTTTCCTTTTAATAAAAGCAACTAGTTTCTTGAACTCCGAAATATCTTGATTTTTGTTTACGGAAATTGTTAACTTGAGCATGGAATATACAGACCAGAGGGTTGGTGGTGATAAAGACTCGGATTTTCTTGAAAATACGCCAACATCACATTCTCGTCAATCCGCCCCACATTTTTTGTAGCAAGCCATTCAGAAAACGATTTATATGTTTGATGGTACCTCTCTTTAGATTTGTCTGGAAGAAGCAAGGCACACGCAAGATCAGCTGCCTTTTGGATGCCATTTTCATATTCATTTAACATTTTAAAAAGGGAATGGATTTATATACTAAATTAACAATAATTCAATATCCGACACATATCCGACAAGTGCTGATGACAGACAATGTCAACAATAAATGTGTTGCTATGGATTAATTTTTAACAGGTAAAATTTCAAAATCTCTGATATTTCTATTAAAACATGATGTTAATGATTATTAAATTATGCGAAACATAGAACAGTAGCAGAAAAAATATAATACATTACACGATGCGAAAGGCCTTTCAAGTGTTCGGAGGTTTTAAATAGCCTCGGCTTCGCCTCGGCCATTTAAAAACCACCTCACATCAAAAATTAAACTTTCGCATCTTGTAATGTAAATAACTATTTTTCAAAATGTCATTCGTTTTCGAGTTACAAGCCGTCAAAGTTCAATTTTTATTTTGGTTTTTTCGCCATATTGCATTTATTTTTTAACCAATCCAGTTGATATTTGGCACACAAAATTTTAAGACAAAAGTACTTTTTAAATACCGCCAGAGGGCTCTTTGCCTGAAACTTAAAATTTATTTACATCATGACTTTTTATTTTGACAGATATCGCAAAGCTGGGGACAATCAAAACCTTAAAAAATAAGGTACTCTTTATTAAAGTCGATAAACCTTATCGTTTAGGCACCAATAGACATCAAAGTTTTCATAAATTTCAATCAAATTACCTACAAACATACAGGGTGTCCAGTAACTCAACCGACATACTTTACAGGGCGATTCTATAACAAAAAATAAGAAAAAACTTCATATAAACATATGTCCTAAATTCTTAGTTTCTGAACGACGCGACGGTGTGTTAAATATTTTCCAGATACACCATGAATTTGAATAGGCGGCGCAAAAATTGCACTAACAAACAAAAATCTTAGTATGAGCTATTAGCTCAGCATAACCAGTACCAATAGTAAGAACATAACTACTTGCAGTGGCGCAAATAGCCACTAGTTTTGGGGGGCTTAAGCTTCAGTTTATAAACTTTATTTGCCAAAAAACAGTAATACATTTTTAATGCCCAATAATTGTGGGGGAGGGAGGCTAATCGCCGTTTTTGGGGGCTAAGCCCTCCCTAGCCCCTCCCTAATTGTTTTTATTTCCACAGTGGTTGAAAATATCAGTTTTCTGGTAAAGTTTCAAATTTTTTTGTGTTTTATGCAACTGTTTTATTTGGCAACTTTTATATACAATTTTTTATAAGTTGGCTTCTTTTTTGAGCCCACCCAGTATAACATTTCTCAATGATAATTAATAAAAACCATTTAGGTATAATTTTACTGGAAGGCTGATTTATTACAAGATTTTTTTTTACCGAATTGGAATGTAAATCTAATAAATTTTCTTACGTTTAGAAGTAACCTAAACCTAACTGTAATTCTATCAAGTTAATTAAACTTCATAAATATTATAAGATTGCAGAGACAAGAATGAGACGAGCAACTAAATGTAAATAAATTATCTGAGAGAGAGATAGCTGCTGGGCCTTCCTTGTCTGTCTTCAAGGAAGGTAAACGCAGATGGCGCGTGAGTCGACTTTATCGTTTGCCCGCCAAATTCAAATTATATAGCTGTGCTATTTTTGCCCTTAATGTTAGCATAAAGTAACATACCTACGGATAAGAGAAACCATGGCATGCTAAAATTTTCGTACCGCTTTTGCGGCAGGCTGGCGGCAGGCTTGTCATTTTTGCCAGTTTACACTTTAAATGCGTCGGTCCAAGCCTCGCCTCGTGTAACATCAGCGGTGGGGAGACACGTAAGCTTACTGAAATGACTAACTGGCGGTATTTCAACGAGAAACGAATTGGGAGTTTTCGCATGACCTGTCCTTAAATCGGCTTTTCCATGATAACTCTTATAATTTCCTTACTCTATGATGTTAGGTACTTGTTTTTGTTCCCTATTAATATAAAATATTGGGGTTTAGTTCAATAATTACACACACCTAATTAAAAATGTCATTTATTTGGTTTTTATAAAGATTTTTTCTTACAGATAACCATGTCAATATTACCTTAAATTATCTGTTGAAAAGCACAAATTTAATATATACACTGTGATCACTAATAAAAGTCAATATTTAAAGTCCAATTAAAGGTTAAAAACCACGAAACACACAATAAATCACAGAAAATGTAAACAAACTGTCCAAACAAATCGACCATTGAAAAATATCAAACACAAATCTCGAATAACATTTCAGCGTGACTGCCTGCGGCAACGTTGTCAAGTTAAACATATTCGATTCATGGTATATTTTCTTTCTCTTAATTAGATGCGCGCCAAAAAAGGACATTAAAGTTTACATGCAGAAATTGTAAACAACTTGGCAACCAAGGCCAAGCGATGATTGCTCCATCTACGATAGCCTGCCATGATGAAAGACAAAGCCATATTTATTGGAACTTAAACCAGAAAGAGATAAATACAATGGATAAATTGTTAGGACCAGTTACTCGTCTCATTGTTGTCTCTGAAAATTGTAAGGTTATTCTCTAATATAACATGACAAACCTTTATATTAGGTGCGTTTTGTTGCAGTGCTCGGTGTTAAGAAACAAACTTTTAGCAACAAAACGGTTTGGAGGAAAAAATAAAATGTCAATTGTAAAAAGTGTCAACATAATCTTAGAGCAAAAATCAAAGTTTGCCGCAACCACGGACGGCCCCAAAACAAAAAGATAAATGCCGTTGTATAAATTAATTTTATCCAACACTTACATATAATATCTACATAATTGATTAGATTTTGAGGATATAAAGTGTACTATAAGTCACTAGTGAGCTAAAGTACCCTTTAGCTCACTAGTGAATTATAGACAATACAAAATTTTGTTGCTGGTGTTGACAATGACAAGTAACAAATAATGGATGACGTTTTCAAATTATTTTCGATATTAAAAACGATTTATACGAAAGTATTGGATAAAATTTTGTATTAGACACGTGAGTTATTACATATAAGTCACTTAAGAAAATATCTCTCTCGCCCTTCGGGCTCGAGAGTTAAACTTTTCTTGCGTGACTTATATGTAATATAACTCACTTATCTAATAAATAACTATAAAATAATTGATGTTTAAACAGCTGTTTCATTCCCCACTCCAAACCAACATTCCATCAGCTCTATCGTCAAAATAGTCGGTAGGACTGGTGGCCGTAGAAATCGATGAACTTTGCAAGAAAACGCTATTTTCGTACCATTCCGATTCTGGAATGGCAGCAATAAAACGCACCTATTAATTTTGTAGAAATAAGCATACAGAAACACTTTTTCAAAGCTGCAGCCCCTGCTACTTCTAAATCTTATTTTGCGAGATACAGGGTTGAAAAGTAAAAAAATATATTTAATTTATAATAGTCCCTGAGCCAGTTATGAAATTCACTTTATGATAACACTTTTAAAACCTTTTTAGAGGGGGTTTTTATGAAAGCGGCGCCTAACCCACCCTGTCAATGTTAAATGTTTCGGGCATCGGACTCGGCGAACGCGTCACTTTTTTGTCATACAAGTTTACTACAATGTTCTGCATGCAGTTTTTAAACAATGTGCCAAAAATTGTAAGGGTTCGCGGAAGTGTACTCTTTCAAATAAAAAATAATTTTTAAAATCGGTCCACAAACGCCGGAGTAATCGCGTAACATAAACACAAAAAAGAACATACAGGCGAAATGAGATCCTCCTCCTTTTTTAAGAAAAAAGTAACTACAGACAATTTTAAATTTAAAATACCTAAATACACTGAAAAAAGATATCTTAAAACAAAAGCCTTAGATTTAATTGGAGAGAATTGTGACTTTCATATGTGTTAAAGAAATAGGATCTCAAACAGAAAAAATATATTTTTTGCGTACTAAATTCAAAAGAAGGCGGTTTTGTAATAAAAATAACCTTATTTTATTTAGTGACCCCAATGGGTCTACATTAAAGAACGATGTATTCCGTTAAAAACATCGAGCGCTTTCCCACTGAGAGACTCTTTAAGAGAAGATAGTAAATACCACAGACTGAAATAAAATTTAATTCAATTAAGATAATTATATTAAATAAACAACTAGTTCTCTTTTTGATAGTTAAGAGAGGAATTCCTGCTTATCATGTCATTCACCGAGGCCTCTCTTCTCCATCCATGATGCGTTTTGCCGAACCTTATAGGACTTACCACTGGCTGTACCGGGTCCAAGTTGAATAATACGAATAACAAGTGTATCTTATAAAAAAAAACCTTCGTTGTTCGACGGTAGGATATAATCGTACCGTTGATACCGTACTAAAAAGCATAATTCAGTGAATACTTATATTAAAGAAATAGGTTCTATGACATAAAGGTTAAAGATTTTGGTATAGGATCTTAAAATAAGAACCTATTATTTTAAAGAAAATTCATTAATATTTTGATAGAAACATTTAATATTTCTTTTGTTTAAAACCTTAACACTTATATTTAAGATATTAAAGAGCTTAAATCATAAATCTTTAGGTTCTTATTTCTTGATTCTGATATTCTTAAAATAATACTAAGAATATTTTAATTTAAAGAATTTCTTTTACATTAAAGACATAAATTAAAGTATTTTTCTTCCAGTTTAAGAACCACTATTATTTTAAAGTAAGAAATAAATCTTGGTTTAAAAGCACAACTATTCAAAAAGAATGCATAATTTTAAAACCTTGTATTTGCTTAAAACAAGACATTTTCTGTGTGTAATTATGAAGATACTAATTGTCTCTTTAAAAAGGAAGACCATGCATTTTTGTTGGAAAATAATGGCTGTGATAAACAATAAACAAAATTAATTTATAAGTAAAGATAAATAAAACATTTATAAAATGTAAATTAGAAAATTTTACATATGGTCGTAGAAAAATTATAGTATGCAGCTCATGCATAAAGTATCGCTTTTTTTACTCGTGGGATTGCCGCACTCGTTTAATGGCTTTTCTGCAAACTCCCATTCGAAGAAAAAAGTTTCACTTTATGCACTAAGCGTATCTACTATGTGCCTATGCGGGGCAGTGTCTTGGGTCGCCCAAGCTCAGGGGGATCCTTTGAAGTTGACAGGGGCCTCCGGGCACTGACAAAAAAATTCGATGAAGACTGAAGGTCAAGACCTTTTTTTCTCTCAAAATATTTTGGGGTAGTTAGTATATGACAATCTTTAAAGTGAAGTGGTTTTTTCACATAGGTCCCCCTCCTTCTATTTTTACTTTTCATTTTTAGGGGCCCTACCTTACGTTTTTGCAGGGCAAGGGAGATAAACTTTTTAATAAGGAGCGCTCTATTTTTATATTTGTCACCTTTTTGCCAAAATATTTTTTATCTGACAAAATAAACCAATACTTGAATACCATAAAATAAAATTACTAAAAAAACATTTAAAAAATAGTGTCTTACCCTTAATAACGATTGAAATGTAAATTCCCTTTTAAAAAATATCCAAAGGTCAGTGACCCCTGTTTAAAGGTTTTAAAATTCTCTATAACTGCAGTACAAATAACTACTTAATTTAACTATAAACAGTAAAAACTAAACATATATAAAAGTCCAATGACTAAAAAGCAAAAAAATAACACCAAAACCTCGAAAAAATCTTCCAATACGATTGTAAACAAAGAATTACGGGAAAATATTACGTCACAAAATTTAGCGAACATAGGCTTAAATGGGATCGAGCGCTCCTTATTAAAAAGTATATTTTCCTTGGCCCCAGGGCCCCTGCTGACCTAGCTACGCCACTGCTTGTTACATAAATTACTATTTTATAAATGGTGTATATTCTAGCATGTCAAAAATAACAACGTTATTGCAAAGGTATGCATTATTTGTACATAAATAACTTCCATGTTAAGATACAGTTGTTATTAAAGTGCAAGGAAATCGTCAAGAATTAATAATGAACTGAAAATAATTTTTAATTACTCGATGGTATGTGTCAATAAATTAATAGATTGTGGAGAGATTGCGGTTTGAATTTTTAATACTGGTAAAAAGGAAAAAATAATTGTAAAAATCAATACGAATATATACTATAAATTAATAATTATTTCTTAATATTGTTAATTATAATTTGTTTTTTAGAAAGTTAATTGGAAATTCCTTAACTAATTATAAAAGGAAGCATTAGGGATACTTGAAAAATCTTTAAGTGTGTTATTGAAAATATTATGGCTGTCTTTCATGACAGGTCTTAGTCAACTAGTACCTAAGCGAATAAATATTACTAACTTAAATAGTACTAATGTAACTAGAAATCTTAAGCAAGATGTTACCAATTAAAAACGAATTAAGAAAACAGTAGATAAAGTGATTTTTAAACAAGACATTCATGACACTTCGGAAAAGATCCATAAAATTTTCAAAAAGTATATTATTAAAATAACATTTGAATGGTTACATGTCAAAAAGTAGCAAATGCACTCTGTCATTGTACTCGAAATGTTAGAGGTTGGTGGAGGTTGAAAAATATTATAACAATTTTAAAAACTAAAAACTATTAATAAGAGAATTGCGAACATTTTTAAATAAGGTGCTATTTATGCTGTTTTTTCATTTGAACTTTTTAACATTTGTGTCGGGGGGGGAAGAAAAAGCCCAGGGCCTCGATTTTCGAGGAGTAGAAATTCCTAATGGAAAAGGCTTCTTCCTTCTCTTTTAAATTGCCAACTTTTAATTTTAATGGAAAGAGATAAACAAAACATCTTTTCCATTAGAAATTTCTACTCCCAAGTCGAAAATCGGGGCCGGGACCCTGAACAAGTAAATTTTGACACATATATGTGTTTCCCTTAAAGTAACACTTGACGTATTTATAAGTTATATAAATAACGGCGTGTTTCAATGGATATGCACTGTACAAATATACAGGATGTTGGCTAATTATTGGTACACAGAGAATCTACAAATTTCTTACGCCAAAATATTAGGATTTAACCTGATACATCTATATCTAAAAGTCGATAATAAGGAAGATACAGGGTGGTAATTTGAAAACATTATTTTCAATTTATTGCGATAATTATTCTGATATTCTAATAAAACTCAGTATCTAGTGTTTACGAGATATTTGTATTTAGGATATTTAGTGCAGCAAAGAGTATATGAAAAATATATACCATACCAAAGAATACCAATCCATAGAACCCCACAAGTGAGATTTCAGCGTACCCTAAAAATTTTTAGTACCTACCCTGACCAACAGATGGCGAAAGTAGTACGATGTCGCTTTGCTAATACGATTACCATCAGAAATTGATAGCAGTCGCTGACGAGCAGTCGGCCCGATCAGTTAGAGTGAGGATATACGCAAAATTTAATAAAAATAAAATCCCCGATAAATGGACCCAGTATCCATAAGATTATTAAATTTATGATTTCAGAATAGGATATATCGATGCGTTTTACAAAACATCGTAAGTGACATTCGCCAATTTTACGGGAAACGTTTTTTCTTCCCATCGCGTTATTTTTATAGAAAAACCGAGATCTGAATGTTTTTATTTTAGATTTCTTCTTAATTTGAATTACCAAACAAACATATTTAACATTTAATGTCAAAATTTTCAAAATCTCGTAAGAAAAATAGTTAAAAATTTTAAAATTCTAAACCTAAATAATAGTTAATTTTTACATTTTTTTTTATTCAATTTATCTTGACAACGGTGGCAGACTTGCCACCAAAACGTCGATTTTTAGTTCTCTATTTACTTGCTTTATCTTTTTGGTTTTTTGGTACTTTTAATTTATTTTTTGGCGTGTACCCAAATAACTACTAATAATTAAATGAACCGCCGAACCAATATAGAACATATCTTCATCTGAAATAATGGCGTGCACTAATGTATGTACAAAAAAATACCAACTTTGTTTTTAAATAACTTAATGAAAGAAAAAACGTTTCTCGTAAAACTGACGAATGTAGCTTACGATGTTTTGTCAAAAACCCATCGATATATCCTATTCTGAAATCATAAATTTAATAATCTTATGGATAGTACCATTTATCGGGGATTTTATTTTTATTAAATTTTGCGTATATCCTCACTATAACTGTTTGGTCCGACTGCTCGTCAGCGACTGCTATCAATTTCTGATGGTAATCGTATTAGCAAAGCGACATCGTACTACTTGCGCCATCTGTTGGTCAGGAGTAGGTACTAAAATTTTTAGGTTACGCTGAAATCTCACTTGTGGGATTCTATGGATTGGTATTCTTTGACCATACTATACGATTCGTATATCACGTATAAGTTCTAATTATAACTAATACCGCACACACAATATAACTAAGTAATATTGCTAGAATTTATAGACTGACGTTTCTGTTTCCGTTTGCTATTTGACGTTTCGGTTTTTGATATGGTATATGGAAACGGTAAACAGAATATATAAATTGACAAATGAAAAGTTGTTGTTTTATCTTCTAACTGAAAACGTCAAACGGAAAACGAAAACAGAAACGTCAATCTATAAATACAGCTTTATGGTATTCATTTCAATTTAATTCAATTCAAACGCAAATATTTCGTAAACGGTTGCTCAGAGTAATTCTTACAAAGAATACCTCCTTTTGTGTAGAATAGAGTAATTTGTTTTACTTAAATGATATATACAGGGTAGCACAAAAAGTTGCGGCGTTTTAGAGAAATTTCAAGTAGTGTAGGTATCACCCTCTTGTTTGCACAAAAATGTTAATATCGGATCTAAAAGTTCATGTCAGAAAAACCTTGAATTCCTACTTTTATTTAAATATTTAAAACGTATTTATCGAAACAAATTTAAAATATTTTTTCCTGCACACTGCATTTTCTTTATAATTATCATTTTGATAAGGGTATGTTTGGTTAAATGTTAATATTCTGACAAGTGTAGTTTTTTATACCATTAATTAGCGGACACTCTGTATATACATATTAGTTTAATCTTAGTAAAGTAGGAAGTGACTATAGTAATATTTTACAACAATGTTCTGGTGGGCACAAGGCCAGAAAACTAACTTTCTGTTTAATTCTTTATTTTCTCTTTGGAACTGCATTCCTGAATGCCTTTAAGAAGTCGTTGTGCCAATTATAACAAGTAACTAGTAAACAGGAAGCGTCGAACCCATACGTACCCGTGCATTTCTACATTTAATAAACCTGTATGTTGTACATTCTATAAATTTATAGTTTAAAAATTTTTACATATCTTATTTACCATAAAGTTATTTAATTAGGAATTTTATACACACTTGACTTTTACCAGTTACTAAAGTAATTTGTTTTAAAATTGTAAACAATTAGGTACTGGAACAAGTACTATTTGTAAAGTGGTCAAAATTTTCTTAATTTATTAGGTTTGTTCCACTGATCTGAAAAGAATAATAAGGATAAATACAGCAAAAATGACAATAACTCGTACGTGGGCACTGCGCGAGTACACTTGTGGGCATGCGCACTAAAAATTTACAGACTAGCGGAAAACAAACAACAGGACCGGGTTTGGAAATTTGGTAAACGAGGGTTTTTGGGGCGCTAATCACGACTTTTTTTTGAAAACATTTCGTTCTCGAGATATTCATCATCAAAGTTGAAATTCAATTCTTAGTTTCACTCTATTCCGCCTTCTTTTTGCACAAAATTCTTGATATAACACCTAACAGGCACACAAACATCTTAAAGAAACTTTTTTTTAGTTATTTTACACGTTTTTTCATTAAATTCCAAATCTTTTACCCCTAACCATGCATACACCTATGTGTATAATGGTTTCAGACATGGCGACTTGATTTAAAGCAAACTTTTTATATTAATAAAGAAAGGCTAAAAACCAATAAGAAAAACATGTTTTAAAAAGGGTTTTTATAGTTAAATAAAATATTGTGTGCTAATTTAGTGTTACATCAGTAACTTAGTGCAAAAAAAGGGAATTATAGTAAAAATAAGAACAGTTTGGCCATGATGACGAATATCTCAAGATCGAACCGTTTCTGAAAAAAAAAATAGATTCGTGATCAGCGCCCCAAAAACCAAGGTATACCAAATTTCGTCAAAATCGGAGTTGCCGCAACTTTCTAGACAATTACCTAATTTTGTTTCTTGGATATATACACATATTTAAATATTTTTATTTTAAGTTTGTACTTGTCTTCCATAGAAGTCCCTAAAAAATTAAACCGGTTTAGATATTGGGTACTTTTTTTTGTCTTGTATAATTTAGTATACGAGAGTGCTTTGAAGCACTAATCTCAACTTGAATTTTGTTTTTGCTGGACCCTCTTTGACTAAACCTTAAAACTGCACAATATTTTTGCGTTATTATCTTTCTTCTTAAAACTACTTTGACACAAC
Organism: Listronotus bonariensis; assembly: GCA_014170235.1. NCBI lineage: Eukaryota > Metazoa > Arthropoda > Insecta > Coleoptera > Curculionidae > Listronotus > Listronotus bonariensis. Next base: position 36,996 of record JACEGR010007203.1, on the reverse strand, counting down.
AAAACTAAATCAATTGGTATTTGATTTATTTTATCATAAAACCAATTAATTTTGGTGTAACTCGTTTGAGGACTCAATTTATACACTGTTATTTCACTTTCCGCTGCCGTAGCAGTTTTCGTTCAGTTAAACTTGGCGTGTTGTGCCATTTGTAAACGCCGTTGCCTCATTTGACTTGACCAAGTTATCACCTTTGCCTCTGGTCGTTTGCAAACGTTCGTGATCTTAGAAAATTTTATGCTGAAAATTTTTTGGGGTTAAGGGACAAACTGACCTCATATTTGCAATCAAAACCACAAGAAAAACCTTCCAATTTCTGCAAAACAACACTATACAATAACTCATTCTTTAGTTTTCGTTTATCAAAACTAAAATAAACAAAAGTTAAAAACACCACTGAAAAACACGAAGACTCGCTAAGCACAAATGTCCTTTCATTTGTGCTTAGGAGAATACCAAATGACTAATAACGGTCGACCGTAGATGAGAGGTTGGTTTTTGGCAATGATCTGAGTTTTGGGCGACTGACGGCGTCAATTTTACCTGGCGTTTACAATCGGAAAATCCCAAATTATCATGAGTGTGGCCCTGTTGCTATGTAGGTATACATTTTCAGTGTTCCAACCACTATATTTATTAAAATACTGCAAATTTTGTCAATGTTGCCAACACTATATTGGATTTTAATTGAAAAACACTAACTTCTATGAGAACTGCGCATGGCCAAGGTGTACAGCAACTCTCCCAGTGTGGGGTCAAAAATTTGTCGTTCCGGCAGTGCCATGTTTCTAACATAATACACTTTGTTGTTCCAGCAGTAGTTTTAAGATGTTGGAAACATGTTGGAAACTCTTTGAAAATTTTGCTAACTTTCTTCAAACATTGCTGACAATTTTTAACATAACCTTTCTTGTATTGACGTATAAGCAGTATGCACGCCTTGTTTATTTTTCGTTCCAGCAGAAAACTGTTGCCAACATTTCTGACTAATGTTTGTAACAATTTCTGCGTTGTACGAGTGTTGCTAACATGTTTCCAACATTCTTCTGGAACAAACCTATAGATTATACAGTGAATTCCAATTAAAACGAGTCACCACCTATAATTCTCGAAATGACGTTTTCTATTCAAATAAATCATTTACCGGGTGTCCCAATTTAAATAATAAAGTTAAAGTCGTTTTCAGCTAAACTGGAAGTAACGGAAAACAACTGAATCCATGAAATATTGCACATTTAGACTGTATACCAACTCAAATACCAAATTTTATTTTAATATTTAAAAAAATAAAAAAGTTACAAAAGCTAAAGACATCAGGTATTTAGAGGTTTCTCGGAAGCATAAATTTATGCAAAGTTTTTAAAATGAGAGTTTGAAATATAAAGTCATCAATAAATTCTGTTAGAATACAATCTAAATTTATTGGCTTGATTATTCAAACAATAAAAACCAAGTCAGAAAATAATCGGGATTTCTAAAATTTTCCAAACAATATATTGAAAAGCTCCTACTTACGCAACTTTCCCCTAATTTAACAGACATTTTTCCTACGGTTTCCTTTATCCAGAGTTGAGTGGTAATCAATTACTCAGTATTCTGAATCTTATTCAGAATACATTTGGCTGATATTTAAATACATCTGTCTGTTTGGTATTCGCCTAAATTCTTTTTTGGTCAGTATTCAGGTTTTTGGATTGGTAATACCGATTTTAAAAAATAGTAATCTCGAATACTTTTTTATTTATATTTGGTAGGTCCTGTATTCGAATCCTGGTATTGAAATCGCCGTATTCAAACAGATTTTTAATAACTAAAAAGCGGCAAGTTTAAAGATATAGCCAATTTATGTGTGTGTTTTTTTTGGTGTTCCAAAAGTATTCATGAATACTGAATCCTGGTATGTATTAAAAGTGCAGCGGTTTTTCTAGCAAAACGTTGAATAGTAGGAGAGCTAGGGAACCCTTCGAGTAACGTTAGACCTGTAAGGCTGGAAATTTGTATAGTGATAAGTCATAGCATGCTAAGTACGAAAATCATCACCTGGCAGGCATCAGCCGTGCACATCATCACCCTGTATATTTTTAAAAGTTAAAAAAACGAATAAAAATTAAAAACTTGGAGCTCTAAGCTTGAAATTTTTAGGGTTTAGTTCAATCAGCACAAGTACCTGCCAGGGTGAACTGAAAGGTGTGGCTGATTTGAATGGCCATATTTCGAAAACTAATTAAGTTAATAAAATTACTAATGTGCTATTTTCTCTTCGCTCTTATTAAGATCTTTTAATGGTAATATAATATACAGCGTGCCTCATTAAAAAAATATACTTTAAAGAGCTTTAAGAAAACCTCACATTAGGTACATCACACACTTATTTGTTTTAAAAATATGGCTCATCCTAGTCAGCCACACCTTTCAGTTCACCTGACAGGTACTTGTGCTCATGGAAAAATGCCTGTCAATTTTTTTTAAACCTTACTATAAATGAACTAAATGCTAGAAAAATTTCAAACTTACAGACCAAGTTTTTTTTTTTACAATGTTTTTAAATTTTCAAAAATATACAGGGTGATGATGTGCTACGGCTATGCCTGCCAGGTGATGATTTTCGTACTTAGCATGCTATGACTCATCACTTTACAAATTTCGAGCCTTCCAGGTCTAACGTTACTGGAAGGGTTCACTAGCTCTGGGACTATAAGGGAGAGACGATTTTGTGTTTTTTTTTAACACGCTTTTATTAACTTGGGTTGTAACTATCTATCTATCTATCTATGTAACGGAATCTTTGAGCCTAATTTTAACCAACTTCCAGCTATTCGATTTCTTTGAAACTTTGCACACGTATCAAGGACCGATGAAGATGCAATAATTTAAAAACAGTATCCCGTTATCTTTTTTTGAATCGCCAGGAAAAAAAATTCCATTATATTATAAAAACAACACCTAGGATGCCATCTGTTGGCAACATTTCAAACTTTGCTATTAAATGAAGAAGAAATTTTTAGTTTTTACACAATTTGGTTAGTTGCACCATGGGTGTTCAATTTTTATGAACAATAAAAATATAGGGTTAGTTGCACCATTAGTTCAAGGATTCCATAATAAAAATTACATTATGTGTAATGTATACATAATACATAATGTGCAATTAATAAAAATTAACATTCTTTTTTGGATCGCCAGGAAAAAATTTTTCCTTTATATTATAAAAATATAAAAACAACACCTAGGTTGCCACCTGTTGGCAACATTTCAAACTTTGCTATTAAATGAAGAAGAAATTTTTTAGTGGGTTGCAATATATTGGCAACGGTCCAAACATTGCCTGGATTGCCATCTGTTGGCAAAATTTCAAACTTTGCTACTTAATGAAGAAGAAATTTTTAGTGAGTTGCAATCTGTTGGAAAAATTAAAATTTGCCACTCTTGTTCATTAAAAAATTTTTCGCCATTTTGTCAAGAGTAGTAGAAACTAAAAAATGAAAAATAATTAATAGTTTAAAAAAACTAAAAAACACGCTTTTATATGCAACCGAACTAAAAATTAGAAAATAATTTTTCATTAAAAAAAAATATTGTCATTTCATAGTAAAAAGCGTGGGGTGATAAAAATATTAAATGTTATAATTATTATATTTGCAAATATCTATGATGGAAAAGTTATGAAAAAATAGTAAAATGCACCCCACGCTTTTTACTATGAAATGACAATATTTTTTTAATGAAAAATTATTTTCTAATTTTTAGTTCGGTTGCATATAAAAGCGTGTTTTTTAGTTTTTTAAACTATTAATTATTGGGATATTCAAAACAGCGGTATCGAATATTTTTTTCTTTGTATTCAAATTCTCGGTATTCGAATACTTTTTAAACTAGTACGGTATTCAATATTCATATTTGAATACAAGATTTCAGTATTTAATCTAACACTGTCTATATCCCACTGGCACCCTTGAATTTTGGACGCCTTGTACATATTTACAGACCACCCAATAAATATAAATTTTATACCAGATAACTGTTTTTAAATATAAAATTATTGCGGATATGGTAATATTAAGCTTTAAGCATATTTTCTCTCGCAAACGGCTGCAAGTAAGTTGTTTTTCCTTATTCTTTTAATTTCTTTACGGCTGCATTCCATTTACGTGCGGAGGCTGTCTTTGTACGCCATTTCGCGATGCGGAAAGTACCACAGCAATAAAAGTTAATGGAACGCAAAAATCTTGCCAAGTACCGAATTTAAACAAAATATGGTTATTTAAATTTTATCTCCGAGCGTTAAATTTACCATGTAATTTTATCTTATACAGGGTGTTACAGAATTTTAAGGGGTTAGGTGGGTTTTATCTTTTTTAAATAAAATATTGAGTATTTTCTCCTAAAATTTCAAATCAATCCCAATAAAATTCTAAAAGAAACACACTTCCAAAAGTTTCGCCCATTAACCAACTCAGTGCAGCATTTGAAAATTTAAACGCGTTTATCTCAAAATTAAATTTTGTTGGGAGCTGCAAGAGGAGGGACTATACTGGATAATTCGTCGGAGCAGAAGCCGTAAAAGTATCTATAGAAGAGCGATAGATCTCCCACAGCTCGACGATGGGCAAGAGAAGGAAGTCTTTGAGTAAGTAAAGGATCATTAATAAGACGAACAGCCCTTCTTTGAAAGGCATCAAGAATGCTGAGGGTTGTAGGGGATGCCATTCCCCCAGACATGAGAAGAATATTCCAGAGAGGGTCGAATTTGGGACACATATCAAAGTGTATAAATTGGAAGGAGAAAAATACTTTTGGCTTGAAAACGAAAATCCAAGCTTTTTGGCTATAGATACAATGTGTTTATGCCAGTTAAGGTTATTCTCAAATGTGACGCCCACAAGGTTAAATGTGTCCCCGCTCTGCAAAACCTGGCCACTCATAAGCAAAGGATGAGTGTTTGATGATTTTTTTGCGACAAGGAACATGACTGTGTTTTTGATGCATTAAATTGAACGAGATTTTTGGCGCCCCAATCCAATATCAAATTGAGATCCTGTGAAAGAGATACCTGCATCGTCCTGCGTTTGCTTTCCAAGTCGGGTTGAGAGATCGGTTTGGGAATCTGAAAAGTGGAGTGAAGGGTACTATCGTTAGCATAACTATGAATGGGATTGGTTGTGGAAGAAAGAAGAACGTTATTGTGAAGAAGAAACAAAGTTGGTGCTAGTACTTGAACCCTGAGGCACTCCAGCATTAATTTCGTGAATGCTTGAAGAGTGGCCATCAACAATGACTGATATACATCGATTAGAAAGATAACTGGAGAGCCAAGAGCAGAGTTCAGTTGGAAGACCGTAGGAGGGAAGTTTATTAAGAAGTGCGTCATGCCAGACTTGGTCGAGAGCTTAGAAATTTTTAAGTCGGTGGGCACAATTTCTCGAAAAGTTATGAAGAGATTTTGTTAAAATTTAGCACACATTTTTCAAGCTATTATATATAAAAAAAAATATTAATATTACAACTTATTTTTTGAGCCAATCCATGGCGAAAATTTGACCAAAAATTTGTTTTATTATGTCTGTCAAAAATTCAAATTTTACTATTATTTTTTCCTACGTCCAATAACAAGATTTATTTATGTACTGACGAAATATTTTTGGTTTTTTAATTTTGGTTAAACCAATTATGAGTTATTCTGTCCAAGGCAAGAGCATTTTTTGGGACCTCAAGAAAGATGTGATACCTACGGCTGAGTTTTCGGAATATTTAAATAAAAATTTCACAAAATACTGTTTAAATGTAAATCTTTCAGATGCTGAATTGTTTAAATAAAATAAATGATTGTATATATTAAAAAAAATGATAAAAATAATTTTTTTTTGAACCCTTTGAAACCCACCTAACCCCTTAAAAAAATTTAAAGACATATTTTACTATTGAAAGTTTAAAAAGTATGTTTATAAAATAATTAATAGTTTAAAAAAACTAAAAAACACGCTTTTATATGCAACCGAACTAAAAATTAAAAAATAATTTTTCATTAAAAATATTTTCACTTCATAGTAAAAAGCGTGGGGTGCTTAATATATTAAATGTTATAATTATTATATTTGCCAATATCTATGATGGAAAAGTTATGAAAAAATAGTAAAATGCACCCCACGCTTTTTACTATGAAGTGAAAATATTTTTTTAATGAAAAATTATTTTTAATTTTAGTTCGGTTGCATATAAAAGCGTGTTTTTTAGTTTTTAAACTATTAATTATTTTTCATTTTTTAGTTCGTTATATTGCACAAAATTCTTAATATAACAGTAAATTAGAACATACTATTTAATTAAGCAGCAAAAAGAAAATAACCAGCCCCCTATGAAATGACAATGGTAGCAAATTTTAAAATTTGCAAAAGATTGCAACTCACTAAAAATTTCTTCTTCATTAAGTAGCAAAGTTTCAAATTTTGCCAACAGATGGCAATCCAGGCAATGTTTGGACCGTTGCCAACATTTTGCAATCCACTAAAAAATTTCTTCTTCATTTAATAGCAAAGTTTGAAATTTTTCCAACAGATGGCATCCTAGGTGTTGTTTTTATAATATAATGGAATTTTTTTTCCTGGCGATTAAAAAAAAGATAAAGGGATACTGTTTGCAGATTATTGCATTGTCATGGGTCCTTAATACGTGTGCAAAGTTTCAAAGAAATCGAATAGCTGGAAGTTGGTTAAAATTAGGCTCAAAGATTCCGTTACATAGGCAGCCAGATAGATAGTTACAACCCAAGTTAATAAAAGCGTGTTAAAAACTAGCTGACCCGGCAAACGTTGTTTTGCCATATAAATAATTTTTAAGTAATTTCTAGCCTAAAAATTAAAAAAATGTTAAGGGTGGACAACCCTTATCACTAAGGGGTATGAAAAATAGATGTTGGCCGATTCTCAGACCTACTCAATATGCTCACAAAACTTCATGAGAATCGGTCAAGCCGTTTCGGAGGAGTACGGGAACGAACATTGTGACACGAGAATTTTATATATAAGAAGATGTAAAAAATGGTTTTTTAAAATATCTTAAATATCCTTTATCCAATTTTGGTTTAATTGGCAATGGTACTTATGGCATTAAGGGGGTAAATTATCACCAACCTAATTATATTTAATAAGTCCAGTGGCGTCTCGAGAGGCAACTAGTAAATATTTCTAACAAAAAAAAACGGTAGGCCACTGACTGTGTAAATGTGTGTAAAATTTTTGTGGTTTCTTTAGATTAAACAAATAAAACTACGTATTTTATGTCTTTTAATTTTTAAATTAGGTTTTATAATTTTTTATTAGTAATTATGTAACAACAACAATAAATAATTATTTAAATAAGCTAATTATTTAGTTTAAGTTTTACTAAAATAAGTGTTTTCATTTTTTTCAGTTTTTTAAAAAGTTTAACACGCTATATCTTGAGAACGAAAAATTTGGGGACCCATGATTATATAGAGTTATCTTTATATTTCCTGATGTAAAATCTGCCCTTAAATTTTCTTAACAACATTCTGTGACATCCTGTATGTACAGGGTGTCTCAAATTTGATGTTGACCATTGGAATTTTGGAAACCAAAGGAGATATAATCTCGGGTAAATTAGGGTAAAGTTGTGGAGCTCTTTAAAGTACTGTTTTAAAATGTAACAAATTTCGAACTAAACTTCTAAATTTTTGAAAATTGGATCGTCGGCTATAACGTCTTCCGATAATAATTTTTCAATCATTCTTAATACACTAATTAAGCAATATACGTAATTATCAAAGCAATTACCATAATAAAAAAATTTATCGATACTACAAAAACTACAGATACTAGTTTTGACAGTGGTTTTGACCAAACGAGTTTTATTAGCGATTCAGGGTAAGCGCCTCTATCGGATATTTTTAAACTCTTTTAGCGCACCATGACATTTATTCGTCATAGTTTGACTGATGTTGTGGCAGTAGGTATTGTATTTTTTAAATATTTTTTAGGATTTATTGGATAAATGCAATATAAAATGAAAAAAATGTCAGGCTACCACTTGTGTTAAGTGTTTTAGTGTTTGTCACATAGATAACCTACATTTAGATCAGCAGTGGCAAGAAGCAGTTTTTGGATTTTACGACCGCGCGCAGTGGGTGGACGAACATGCGCACTAAAAAGCCGTGGCAAAATACAAACACCGGCACCCTGTACCCTTCGTCCGCGGTCTGACCGTAACGCTTATTAGCTACCGTACTTCGAACAGAAAAGCAGGACGCGGTCAACACATTCTTTCTTTCTTATAATGCGAATAGTTTGTTTGGGTCCGGGTGCGTTTACCCTCAACTGGCTTGCGTACAAACCGGTTTTTTCGCCCATGAAATGTAACTATTGTTTCACGCAGGTTATAACATTAGCAATCCATCGAGATCAGTGGTTTGTCATCATTGATTACATTAAAAAAAATCTGCAATGATGGATAAATGTGCAAAGTTAGTTTTGTTGTTTTTGCAGTTTGAGTCTAAATATTTAAGAAATTTTTCTAATTTTGTTTTCCATTTTAGTTCTAGATATCCATTTTTATCAGCAGTTTAATTATGTTGAAACATTGTGTTTCCTAATTTCAATTGCTAATGACTAGCGAGAATCAGGATGACGTCAGTTTTACATAGCACTTGTAGAACACATAAAAAGAAGCCAATTAAACAAAAATTGTTTATATTCAAGCCACCCAAATAAAGCAGTTGGTTAAATAATAAAATTTTAATAACTCTACCAGAAACCTGATATTTTAACCAGTGTGGGTAAAAACATATGAAACCCATGTACCGTAATACTGAACTTGCCCAGTTTTTTCTTCCTATTAAGCCTTGTTTAGACACGGCTAGTAATTTAGTCGAGTAGCGAGTAATTAAGTATTGTCGTGCGTGCGGACAGCTACTACACTAAACTACTTTCCTAATTTTTACTCTCCGCACGCACGAAAATTCTTAATTACTCGACTAAATTACTAGATGTGTCTGAACAAGGCTTTATTAGGGATGTAATGATTTGTATAATAGTCGTAATAGTCCTGAGGTTTTTTTAGAATTTTGCGTGAGTGTAGCCAGAATATTTTAAAAATTTTATTTTTTTTAACGGAGAAGTAGATAAGTTATTCTACGAAAAAAAAGCTGATATATCAGGAGAAAGTACAGTTTCCTACATGAAGACCTTTTTATCTTTTTTGCCTTATAAAAGTTTTTGCACCCCCTAAAAGTTATCCTGACAGACTTTTTAGAAAAAACATTTAATTTTCGTAAAGTTGATAGGTATCACTGGTGTGCAGAAAATTTTTTTTGCTCCTTTTGAAATATTACACATCTCTTACCTCGCGACACCCACGGTAGTTAGTATTTAGGCTTTAAACCTTCGTGGTTTGTCCAAAGTAAAAAAAAACATTATTGTTATAGATTTGATATTTTTGTTGTCTGTGCATTACCGGTGCCCTAAGAAGTACACCTTCTATGGCTATGGAAATAATCCTGGGCTTAACCCCTTGGACATTTTTATCAAGAAGGAGGCTATAAATAGCGCCTATAAAATGATAAATACAGGGCCGTATTAACTGTATGAGGCGCTATAGGCTAGAATTCCCGGAGCGCCTATTTTGCAGGAAAAAAAATTGTTGAAAAGCAAAAAAGCAAAAAAAGGTCCTTACTTCCGTAGCGCCTATTTTCAAATTTTCAATGCCAGGCGCCTTACTTCACCACCCGAAATAAAATTTGTTGATCAAAAGAAAAAAAAAAGAAATTTCAATTTTAGTTGAAAGCACCTTTTTTTTTTTTTTCACCCTTTCGGGGTCATCCCACCCAGGTCCGACGACCGCCCCCTAGGTGGTGCACTGCAGCCTAAAGGCTTATTGTACCTTGACCCCTACTCCTTCTCATTCACACACCTTTCATTCCATAGCTTGGATGGTTGTTGCTCGGTCCGCATCCCCAAGCAGAACACCGCTGTCGCCGGACACCCATCCAAATTATGGGCGTGCATTTCACTGCTTAACTCCGGTGATCGACGCTTGCCGATACAACCGAAGCCGCCACAAGCGCGCCTGAAAGCACCTTATTCACAGACAAATTAGTTCTGGTTAGTTCTGGTTAATCCCCACCCGACCTAAACTTTTTAAAGACTTCCCTGTCAAGCGGCTATTACTCCCCTGTCTGGCTCCTATTTTTTCATGGCGCCCTGGGCTGTAGCCTAGTCAGCCTAATGGATAATACGACACTGGATAAATACTGGGACGTGGAAACAACATCCTGGAGGACACGGTCACACTAGGGTAACGGCAATTATAGACCTACAGCCCTTGAACGTGAGATCAGACCACATGACTGGGGTCCACAACTTCGAAAAACCATATAAGGTCAGCTGTTATCCTGACATATGGACAAATGGAACACCTCCATCACTTGACAGAGGCTTGGTTTGGTACACCCATGGCTCAAAGACGGATGATGGAGTAGGTGCTGGTGTATTTGGGGCAAGGCCCAACGCGACTTTTAGCCTTTAGGGAGGCAAGCCACTGTATACCAAGCAGAAATATATGCTATTCTTGCATGCGTTCAAGAGAATATGAGAAGAGGGTATCACAACCACATCATTCACATTCTCTTAGATAGCTAGGCTGCTCTAAAAGCCTTGGATACCCATCGTATAAAATCTAAAATCACGATGGAGTGTCTGAATAGTATTAAAGAGCTCGCCACCAGAAACAACAGGATAGAACTTCTGTGGGTTCCTGGACACTCGGGAATAGAAGGCAATGAAAATGCAGATGAACTGGGTCGTCTAGAAGGTTCAACGGTTCAGAGCCAGTACTCGGACTGTCCAAAAAGGTGACGGAAACAACGACAAGCAGATGGTCTCAACAACAACCTCTTGGTCGTTGGCATACATCACCTGGCCAAAGACATGCGAAGGAGACACTGGGCGATCCTTCCAAGGAACTAAAAACTGAGGTCCCCCAGCTGGAGCGCACTCAGCTAAGACAAGTAGTAGGACTTCTGACAGGACACTGTCATCTAAGTAAACACTTGCAAAAAATGGGCAGTTACAATGGACCCATAACATGCAGGCTTTGCGGGGAAGAGGAGGAAACAGCCTCACACATAATATACAACTGCATTGCACTGACACGCAAAAGACACAGTCTATTTGGGAACATACATAGCGGGAACCCTCTCCCGCATGAACATCTTGGCAGAAATCTACTAAACCTGATTAAAGGGCAGTGGCTTGTAACGAGGGGTGCACAATAAGCCAATAGGCTGCAGTACAAATATGGTCGAATGACCAACCCCGCCTCAAACCAACCAACCAACCAACCGATACCCTTCTTGAAAACCAATTCATGGTTTTTTTTAACGTAATGGTCTTTTTTAACGTAACCAATTTTGGTGGGTTGGTTAATGTATGCCTCTTTCTACTAATTTGAGCTGTTTTTGTGTCCACAAGTACGATCTGTACAGAATAAAGGAGCATGTATGCAAGAACGTCACACAAAAATCAAAAATTATAGAAATTATAAAAAAAGGCTTTTACACGAAATTGTGACATGATAGCAAAAATCTAAAAGCAGATGCGTATAATTATTAGAACCCTTTATGCTTCATATTTATTATTTTTTTTTAAAGGAGAATTTTGTTGCAGATCAGTGAATTAAACAGTTTTTCATTTGGCAAAAACATCCGAAGACACGCTGTATGGCCGAATTACTCTGAATTAAAGATATGTTCTATAGTTTGGCGGATTCATTTAATGGATGGTAATTAGTTGGGTACTCGCCAAAATAAAATGAAAATGAATTTTTTAAATTTTGTAGAAAATTATCAATATAAACCTTTAGTTTGGTGGAGATATATAGATAACATTTTTTCTATATACCAACATGACGAACACTATTTAAATAATTTTTTAACACACAATAATACACAAGAACCAACTATTAAGTTTACTTTAGAAAAATAAAACAACTCACAACTACCATTTCTTGACATTTTAATAAAAAAGATTTAAACAATTTTGAAACAAAATCTACAGAAAGCCTACACATACAAATAGATACTTAAATTTTAACTCAAATCACCCAATAATGGTTAAAAATGGAGTTGTAAAAAGTCTATTTGATAGAATTAAAGTCATTTTGTTCTAAATCAAAATATAAATATTGAAAAAGATTATTTAAAAAATATTTTAATTCAAAATAATTATCCTCTTGATTTTATAAATAATTGTTTCCTTGAATTTGAAACTCCAGTTATAAGACAAAATCAAAATAGACCTATTACAAATTTATTTTTACCATACATTCCCGGACTATCAAATAAAATTCAACGAATAGCACATAAATTTAATATTCGCACAATCATTAAAACACAAAACACTATCAGATCTCAATTAACAAAAACAAAACCATACAACTTAAATGAGAATACAAAAATGTCATTTATAAAATACCTTGCGAATGCAATAAGTTTTATATAGGTGAAACTTGTAGACCATTAGCCAAACGCATAAAAGAACACAGATCATACATTAAAAACACAGAATTTCATAAATCAAAAATCTGCCAACACGCATTTGATAACAATCATAGAATAAACTGGGATGCTTCGAGCATTTTAGCAAAGGAAACTTGTTCTAAAAACGTAAAATGAAAGAAAGTGCGTATATATTATTAAATAAAGATAATTGTGTAGCATCAATTTCAGTTAATTTAAATAACACTTGGTTGCCTTTGCTTGATACTGAAGTATCTTCAGGAAGACTAAAAATTAACTAACTATTCACCTTTTTTGTAATATAAACAATAAATACACCAGCAACCAGTTATCTATGTCACTATGACACTATAACCAAACAAACATATTTGACATTTAATGTCAAAGACGTTTCAGAATCTCCTAAAAAAACATAAAAATTTTAAAATTTAAAACCTAATAATAGTAAATTTTTATTTTTTATTATTTGTATTCAATTTATCTTAACAACGGTGGCAGATTTGCCACCGAAACGTCGATTTTAAAGTATCTTTTTACTTGTTTTAATTTTTTGGTTTTTTAGTACTTTTAATTTCATTTTTGGCGAGTACCCAACTAATTACCATCCATCGAATTACTCTGTCAGATTTCTATTAAATAGAAAATTCAAACAAGATCAGATCATTCGTGCTCACCATAAAAAAATGTACACGGAATGGGAATATACATCAGTGCAAATGAATTTAATAATGTTTCTAATGATTACTTGCGATTTGGCATTTCCTCAATAATTTGCATACCTACAGCATACCGTTATCAAAACATTGATTGATAGTTTCCAGTTCTTTCTTTATTTGTTTTATTTGCATTGTTACTGATTAACTTGTCTGCGTGATACAAATTGGCATGTATTAGCTATTTTTATACAGGGCATGTATTTTTTTTTATCTTTGGACTAAACCAGGAAGGCTTAAAGCCTAAATACTAACGTACCGTGGGGTGTCTTAAGCGAGGTAAGAGGGAGTTTGTTGACACAGGACCTAAATACTTAAAGATTTGGGGGAAAGGAAAGACCTCCGCGGGCAGCAGGTTCCACAACCTAGAAACTCTAGAGATAAAAGAACGAACAAAGTGGGAAGTTCGGGGCCTGTTCAGTTGGACCGTATAGGGATGCATACGCGCGGAGCCACGAGTTTCTCTGTTGGGAACCGTGAGTGAAAGAACTAAACTGGACAATTCTTCAGAGCAGAAGCCATGGAAGTACCTATAAAAAGCGATAAATCCCCCACAGCCCGACGATGGGCAAGAGAGGAAGCCTTTCTGTAAGAGAGGGATCAATAATGAGACAAATAGCTCTTCTTTGAATAGAATCAAGAATGCTTAGGGTTGTGGGGGACGCCATGCCCTAGATATGAGAACAATATTCCAAGGGAGGTCGGATTTGGGACACATACAAAGTGTATAAATTAGAAGGGGAGAAATACTTGTGACGCCCACAAGATTAAAGGTGTCTTTACTCTGTAAAACTTGGCCGCTCATAAGTAGAGGATGAGTATTTATTTGATGACTCTTTTCGCGACAAGGAACATGATTGTGTTTTGGATGCATTAAAATGAACGAGATTTTTGGCGCCCCAATCCAATATTAAATTAAGATCCTGCGAAAGAGATATCTGCATCGCTCTGAATTTGTTTTTCCAAGTCAGGTTTAGTGATGGGTTTAGGAACCTGAAAACTGGAGTGACGGGTACTATCGTCAGCGAAACTATGAATGGAACTAGTTGTGGTAGAGAGAAGGTCGTTGATGTGAAGAAGGAACAATGTTGGTGCCAGAACTGAGCCCTGAGGAACTCCAGCATTTACTTGGTGAAAGCTTGAAGAATGGCCGTCCATAGCAAATTCTAAAATTGGTAACAAATAACAAGAGTTTTAAAACTATACTGGTTTTACATGAACACAAGTCTTTGTTAGATAACTTTGTACCGTCGTAGCTAAAGTAAAGTAAGTGGCAGTGTGTTAACATGAAAGTTAAAGATTTGGAAGTTTAGGGAGAAAAAAGTACAGACAGAAGGTTCTCCAATGTAGAGAATTAGAAATGGCAAAACACACAAAGGGAGGGGGGAGTTCAGAGCATCTTTAATAGTCCATAAAATATTCTACTATTTTAGGGCGTGCCTAAGATTTTTAAAATATTTTATCTAAAAACGTAGACATGGAATCCACACCAAATAGACAGGGTGTTCACTTAATTGCGGTAAGAAAATTTTAGGGCATATTCCTTTGTTAATTTTATTAAAAAGGTTTATATGTATAAACATGGGTTCCTAATTTTTCGTTCTCAAGATATCACCTAATTTTTAAAGGAAAAAAAGCCCTAATGTTTTTTTGTATGGTCCAGGAGTATGCAATTTAGTGGATTTTATTTATTTTTTCTAAAAACTAAGGAAGCTCCATAAAAATATTAGGAAACAGAAAAGTTGTATTTTTAGATGTTCCATTTTACAAAAAATATGGTGACGTACATTTTTTTGTCAATAATATTAGCTAAGGCTAAAGCTAATACTAAGTTACCAACCAATTCCATAGCCAAATATTATTAAAAAGAATACGGAATTTCATTAAAAGGAATAAGGAATATTTAAGATATTATTAAAAAAAAATTAACACTCAGTACCTTAGAAACAAAGCCATTATGAATCTATGTTTATACAAACTTTTTTATAAAATTTACTAGAAATACGCCCTTAAATTTTTATACCGCAATTAGAAAACACCCTGTATACCAGATGGTATTGGCCTCAAGAAAAACACTGTTTGTACGACCGGGCGTAAAATACAATTTTACGCTCCCATTTGAGGGCGTAAAATTGTATTTTTACGCCCCCATTTAAGGGCGTAAAATTGCACTTTTACGCCCTAGGGCAAAAAAGTATTAAAAACGTCTGCATTTATAAATTTATATAACAATAATAAAATTAAATAATGACCCTTTTTTGGTAAAACAACCAATTATTTAATTAAACATATGTTAAAAGTATACTGATTACAATTTGAAACATTAAAAGCTGGGAAATTTTCTCCTAACTTTCCCCTAAGAATGCTTGTATAATAATTTCAGTGGTACAAAAAATAATGTTTTCACCTCTGGCGTAAAGTACTTTTACCCCTACAGCTGATTGTTGCCCTCGCGGAGCTCGGGCAACAACTTTGAGCCGCGGGTGTAAAAGTGGTATTTTACGCCCTTGGTACAAAAATAACTATTTATTAAAGACAGAAAATAACTATTTATTAAAGACATAAGTTTTAAATTTGCGAACAAAATTTTTTTAGGTTTTAAAAGCAGTGGCGTTGCTAGGTCATGGGCGCCGGCTGGATGACATTACAGGAGATTGCAAAATTTGCAAATGTCGAGGAGCGAAAAAAGGTCTTTATCTCATAAAAACAAGCTTTATTTAAACATTCTCATATACTAAGCACACCAAAATATTTTGAGAAAAAAAATGGTCTTTTTTCACCTGCATTTACACATTTTCTTTTCACTACTAAGCCAGGAAGCCTGTCTTAACTCCGAGGCCCTCCTAATCTTGGAGGCCCCGGAGCACTGCCCAGGCTAGCCCCATAGTAACTGTTTAAAAGAAAATTCCTTATTTGTATTTTTTCTATACATTTAGACAAATTTTATCGTTAAACCACAAATTTTACAGTAATATTTGCAATATCTTATAAAAAGGGGCCTCTTGCATAATACAAATTTAAAGTGAAAATAATTCAACAGTCTATAGTTTTAAAAAAATGCAGATGATTTTGCAAAATTTCATTTGTAGATAAAATTGGATTAAATTCACGAAAAAAAATAGAGGATTCGCTTTTGAAAGTAAGATTTTCTTTGGGATGAGAGAGGGGCAAACGAAAAAGAGTCATCCACTCTTTTTCAAATTTCCAAATGGGAATTTTCTTTACCAAAGTGTCCGTCTGCAAATAGCATCTGGTATATATTTGTTCAGGGTCCCTTTTCAATATCTCAGTTTTTAGTTAAAAAAATCTAAAAATGTTGATACGGCCTTGCTATTATATTATTAACGATATTATTTATCTCGCAAGTTGTACGAAAGGAATATACGAGCACGAATAGCATACATACTACTGTACTACTGCAATAATTTTTATATATATATATATATATATATATATATATATATATATATATATATATATATATATATATATATATATATATATATATTAATTAATTAAATTTTGCACGAATTCAACTTTCCAACGTCAGGAAGAAGTACTAAAAATGTTATTTATTTTGGTATTATTCGCAACTAACAAGTAGTTACATAAAAATTAGGGAGAAAGCTTTCGGAAAGTTTAATTTCGATGACTACGTTAAGAAAACAAGTCTTAGTTGTTTTAATATATACCGTAAATTAAAAGGTATAATTAGAGTGTTGGTAGATCTAACTAAAATCAGTTCATTTGAATTTTGGTCTAAAAGTCATTAACATCGATTGCCAGCAGTATTGAAGTAGATCCTTCTCTTTATTTGTTTTTCTGGCGTCATTTATAAATGAAAACAAAGAAATTTAAAGTACGGGTGCAAAAAAATATAAATAGCCTATAAAATAAAAAAAAATTGTTAAAGCTAAAGAAATACGACATAAATTTAACATTTTCTTATTGGTTTCTTTTGAAATTATACAGGGTGCCCGCCAAGGTATCCGAAAAACTTTGGATATAAATTCATCAATGAAAATAACTTTATATGAACATAATATGTCCTAAACGTCTTAGTTTTTAAACTACAGGTTGTTAAGATGTTTTAAAAAATATTGTTTTTTTATAACAACTTAAAATAAGATATTTTTAAAAAACTTGGGGAAAGCCTTTCATGCACCAATAGACATTTTTTAGCATGTAGGAAAAAAAAATAATTTTTAACAGTGTATATATATAAAAATGGTACGGTACTGAATTTTTCTAAACCTAAAATAATTTTTAAAATACCCATTAGGTTTAGAATAAATTTAATCTTTTGACTTTTTTTATTAGATGCACGGTTTTTGCGTAAATAAATAAAAACCGTTTCTTGGCATGGTCATTTCGTATTAAAAATATCAAATTCTACAGTAAAAATCACTTTTGCTATTTATTCTTTAATTAGATAGCGATTTGATTATACCTAGAAATGGTTTTTATTTATTTACGCGAATCCAATGCATCATTTAAAAAAAGTCAAGAGGTTAAATTTGTGTCAAACTCAGTGGCGTACCATTTTTTCTCAAAAATATTTATCTTAAACCCCTGTAAGGCGAATATGCTATATACAGGGTGTTTCAAAAACATGGACCATCGCTCGTGGGGTAATTCTTTACTAAAAATAATAAAAAAGTCCTATGTACATGGGTCCGGAAACGCATGGTTTCCGATATACAGGAGTTAGTTTCCATTTTTTTTCAATTTTTTTAAATGACTTAAAGACCACTTAACCGATTTTAATGAAACTTGAAACAAGTGTTTTAATAAAGTGCATAGTTTAAAGTAAAAATCTGCTTACAGCTGCGGCAGTGGCGTGCGTACGGGGTAAGGGTAAAAATGTATTTAGAGAAAAATTATGTGCGCCACTGACTTTTGTCAATTTTGATACACCAGTTATATAAGCCACAAATGATTATTTAAAACTCTTGTTTTTGTAAAATGCACAATTGACCCAAAGCTAAAAAAATGTTGAAAGTGACCACCGGTTTTTAAGTCGTTTGAAAAAATTGAAACTTTAACTCCCTGTACATCGGAAACCATGCGTTTCCGGACCCATGTGCAGAGGACTTTTTTATTTTTTTTTAGTAAAGAATTACGCTACGAGCGATGGTCCACGTTTTTTGAAACACCCTGTATAATAAAATTTACATGCAAAAATTCCTTATTGAACGTAAAAAAATTTCTGGTTTAAATTTCTATGTAAGTGTAGAGGTAAATAATTAAAAAATAAATAAATAAAAATTGAATAGGAGGCCATGACTGGTATTTAGGTGATACTTTTTAATCTAAATGTTTTTTTTGCTATTTTGTTTTATTTTTAAAATATGGACACCTTACTTTTAAGCAATTTTCAATCTTTTTGATTAATATAATCAAAAAGAGTTAAATTGGCCTATGCTTAAAAACAATTCCAAATGTAATTAAGTACTCGCTTCTCTGGAATTTTCACGTGCCAAATCAAGATGAGGGTCAAATATATAGATTAGTTTAACATCCTGTATCTCAGAAACAATCCGTTTTGGGACCAGGGCCGTATTAAATGTTTGAGGCGCCCTAGGCTAGAATTCCCGGAGCGCCTATTTTCCACCAAAAAGTTTTTGAAGAGCAAAAAAAAATGTCCTTTCCTGCTTTCCTCCTTAGCGCCTATTTTGCGTGCCAGGCCACACGATATAAAATTTGATGAACAAAAAAACATTATTATATTAATACTAAATAGAAAAAATGTCTTTTTAATGTTTCAATAATTATTAGAGCATTACTCTACAATTATATAAAAGAACTCTGCATTATTAAACAAATAGCAAGAAACAAGGGATATAAAGAATCACTTATTGATAAATTGTTGACAAAGAAAAAACAAAAGTTAATTGCTAAAGAGTTTTATAGTATTACAGAACCTAAAAACAATCATTTTAAGTTTATCAATTATATACCAAACATCAGCAATAATGTATCCAATAGGCTAGATAAGTTAGGCTGTAAAACTGTGTCTGTAAATAAGAGTAACCTAGGTAGATTATTAGTTAACAATAAAGACAAAACAGAAAAATTAGATATGTCAGGGGTTTATAAAGTTAATTGCGCAGACTGTAATGTGGAATATATTGGTCAAAGTGGAAGGAGCATAAAAAACAGAATAAAAGAACACAAAACATCAATTTTAAATGGTTTAAAAACACAGGCATTTCAACACATTGTATAGAACAACTAGAAATTAAAAAATCACTTATAGACAATACAACTCTTTCTACCAATGATCAAATAAATTTCGCAGATATGCCAATTATAAATAAATTTATTTATCTGGGCTGCATAATAAAACCCCTAATAATATTTTATAGACCTTTTTGGGAAAAACGTGTTAAATGGTTCTGTTTGTAAATATTTCTCTTTTTAAATTTATTATACGAAGTACTCTTGATAAAGCCCTAGAAAGGCGAAACAATTGTAGAGTAATGCTCTAATAATTATTGAAACACTAAAAAGCAATTTTTCCTATTTAGTATTAATATTAAAAAAATGTTTCACAAGAAACCAACTGCGGATACAATTCAGTACACTATTCACAGAGAAATCACCAAAAATCACCACTCAACCTAAACTTTTTAAAACCTCCCCTGTCTAGCGCCTATTACTCCCCTGTCTGGCGCCTATTTTTTCATGGCGCCTTAAGCTGTAGCCTAGTCAGCCTAATAGATAATACGGCCCTGTTTGGGACCATAATTAATATTTTTTTCCATAAAATAACCCCTTAAATTCTTGCTGCAATTAAGAGGATTTTATTTCTTTGTTGTTATTAATTTAAACCAAAGCAACCCCTTCCAATACTCTTGTAAGAAAATCCTCCCTTGCTTTGTAAAAACTTGGCAACCCGAGTTCCACTTAATAAAAATCTGGTTTTTCTTGCCACTCAGCTTAAAAAAAAAATTAAAGACGTAATACATTAGACTCATTATAAGATTTTAATTTTGATTTCAGTTACTAATATGTCAAATAACCTGTATAATTATACGAAAGAAAAACACTAAAGAAGCCATTTATCATTTTTTTATTTCATCTTCATTATAAATTCAGACGTCTGAGAGTAATATTTTTAATTTGTATAATTAAGAATGGCTGGTATGTGATTGCTCGAGTGCCATATGTTGCTGAATTCATAATTAGAAAATACCTAGAAAAAAACAACTTTTTGCATAAGTTACTTAGGTGATGATTATCATTATGTTTTATGATTAGCAAAGGCAATTTTATGCATATTTTTGCATTTTCGAGGCTACAAAAAGTAATTTTAGTATCAGACTTTTATAGCTTGTGTATATTAAAACTTTATTTGTTGTCCCGTTGATTAGATGCTTAATGTACTTTGTTTCAGGTTGGGACAATATTCTTTTTCCCACGACCACGTAACAATAGCATAGCACACTGTTTTTATGCATAAAAATGCCTTATATCACACTAGTGTTGCAAAGTACTTTACAACATTAGTGTGATATACAGGGTGATTCAAAAATCGATCACAAAACTTAAGGGGGTGATTCTACTTGACAAAATAAGGGTAGAGCTTCATATAAATTTTTTTCAAAATGTCATTCGGTTTCGAAGTTTTTTTTTAATAGGTATTTAACACACCGTAGTTTAAAAACTAAGACGTTTAGTACATATGTTTATATAAAGTTTTTTCTTATTTTCTGTTGTAGAATCGCTCGTAAAGTTTGTCGGTTGAGTTACTGGGCACCCTGTATGTATGTAGGTAATTTGATTGAAATTGATGAAACCTTTGATGTCTATTGGTGCCTAAATGCTGAGGTTTATCGACTATAATAAAGAGTACCTTATTTTTTAAGTTTTTGATTGTCTATAAAATGGCGCCCCCCGCTTTGCGATTATGATGTGAATAAATTTTAAGTTTTAGGTAAAGTGCCTTTGGCGGTATTTAAAAAAATACTTGTCTTAAAATTTTAGAATCTGCAAAGCTCGATTTGTGTGCCAAAAATCAACTGGATTAGTTAAAAAATAAATGCAATATGGCGAACAAAACAAAATAAAAATTGAGTTTTACGGCTTTTAACTCGAAAACGATTGACATTAAAAAAATTATATGAAGCTCCACCCCAATTTTGTCAAGTAGATTCACCCTCTTAAGTTTTGTGATCGATTTTTGAATCACCCTGTATAACTTTTTTTATATAAATATCGTAGAGAGAAATAAATATTCAGAAATATTTGGTAAAGTAAATTTGGGCCAAAAATTAAGCGCAGATTTAAACATTTAAATTTCAAATTTAGTTTTTAAATTATAATATAATGAGGAGTTAAAATAAATCAAGTAAAAGAAGCTTCTAAAAATGCTACCAAAAATTACAAGTTTCGCACAAGAAAATGTACTCTAAATATGTCAGTCTGTGACCAGTGTGGCCCATATTTTTTAGGTTTTCATTTAATTTAAAAAGAAATGGGGATTTTAAATCAAATGGCATCGCATTTAATGAAGTCTCGCAAGGGCCTCTTTAAGTGGTGCAAAGCCGGGAGCGAGGACCCACTTCGCCCACGCCTAGCTACGTCACTAAAGTATAGAAGGAACAGTTTAAAAATGTAAATTCGGTGCTCTTTGATAAAAAAAGTCACAAAAAATTTTAAAGCAAATAAATCGGCATGCTTGTCTTCGCGGCCGCCTTTGCTATTTTTCTTTTATGATATGCCGGTTGATGCAGGTGGTCATCGCACTATGGGATAAAAATTAATTTTTTGGACAAAATTCTGAAACTTACCAATCTAACTTAAAATGAGGTGCTTTTTACTGTAAAAATATTATAAATTATTACAAATGCTTTTTGAAAACCTAAAACTTATTATATGTTATTATAAATTTACACCCCTTAACATTATTATTTTTTATTGTACAAAATAAACTAAAATATCAGCTTGTTTGGTTAATTCGGTAGTATTCCAATCAGTAATCCGATAATTATTATCTCATATGATATACAGGGTACGACAATAGGTATGATTTTTTACTACTTTTGATGTGTCTATCTCAATTAGTTTCGGAAATATGACCATCCAGATCTGAAAAATAATTTTAAATTATTCTTAGAAGCGTAATAAAGATACATCTTCCCAACTTTTTTATTTTTTAACGTATAAAATAAATAAAAACACTGTTTTGTTGGGTAGATTCTGTAGAATCCATATCTTTTATCAGAATGCTTTTATCTTTTAGGATATACAGTGTAGGACAAAACATATTAAATTTTAAAATGGAAAACCTTGTAAATTATAAAAAATCTTGTATCTGTCCTTACACTCAGAAGTAGCAAAAAGTAGGAAGGCAATTGTAAGTACAAAAACTGATAAAGAAAAAGGTAAAAAAATCTTTGACAAAAGCAGCGAGACTTCGCGAGACTGCATCGGAAACACAACAATAGCTCTTATTATTTAAACTCTTTTACTTTTTTAGTAATCAAGGGTAATAATAAACTAAGAGATTAAATGTTGTATATTTATGTTTACTTAAAATACATTTTCAAGTTTCTTATTACCCCAATAGAAGTCGTCATATCCTTTTATAATTTTGCGTACATGTAGTTTGGAGTATCTACTTTGAAATACACAGCATGAACTATTAAAATTTCAAAGTTGCTTTTTGGCCAAAATAATGGATTTCTATCCCATAGTGTATTGGCGCGTGGCTGTAAAGAAAGCGGCGCCTTTGTATAAAATATTCCGATTGCAGGCGGCCTTTTTTATGTTTTTTTGTATTATTTTTAAAGGGTACCGAATTTGCGCTTTTAAAATGTTCTTACTATACGACAAAATTTATTAGCCAATTCAATATTTATATTGCCAAACCTCTATAAAATAAAACAAGTTTATTTTAAGTGCCGATATTAGAAAAACCAAACGATTAGATTAAGTCGTTAAACCAAAAATAAAAATAATTTATTCAAGTTTTAATGAGATCAGAATTTAATAAATATTATAAATTTTGATGCAGTTTTCTTTTTTGTTCCCATTTCTAAAAGCAAATTTTATAAAGACCCATTCGGCAATTTATTATTGTCTAAGAAATACGATATCTACTTTGTCAATCTTTTAATTGGTATTAAAATATATGTTAATATTATTTATATTTTTACTATAAAAGTTGTTTGACCACCGGTTTACCTATAAAACTAATTTCCCTGATTAAAATACCATAATAAACCCAATTTTATTAGATTCTTTATTTTCTATAGTAATACGTAGGGTGTTCGAAAAGTTTTGAGATATACGTACATTTATTTGATTTTTACAAAATAATTTCCACCACATTGAATACACTTTTCCATTTTAACAAACCAGTCACTGAAAATAGATTTCCACTTTTCCTTTGAAATTTCAGCGCATATTTTATCCCTGGCCTCCAGTAGCGCGTCTTCAGTTTTAAACTTTTGTCCTTTCAGTTGGCTCTTGACAAAAGGAAACAACCCAAAGTCACACGGCGTCAAGTCGGGGCTATAAGGCGGATGTTCCAAAAGTCTCAAGCCTGCATCTGTCATAAATTGACTGGTAAGTTCAGCTCGATGAGGTGGGGCATTGTCATGATGAAGGGACCAGCTAGCGAGTTGCGAGTTTGGGCGAATCACTTTTAACTTTTCTATAAGTTTTAAAAGGCATACTGTAGTGTACCAGAGAGCATTTATGGTCTTTTGTTCTCGGAGCACAACACGTTCAATTATTCCTCTTGAACCAAAGAAAACAACTATCATTATTTTTTTACAAATCTTGATTTGCGAACTTCGGTCGGAGTTTATTCACCTTCAAAAACCCATATCTTATTCTATTGTTCGGTTGGGACGTCGTAATAATAAAGATAAGTTTCATCTCCCGTGACAATCGACACTATGTCTTTAGATTTACCCTCCTGGAATTTAGACATCATTTTTTTACACCAATTCACTCTTTGTGTCTGCTGCTCGGGAGTTAACTTGTGTGGAACCCAAAGAGTACAAATTTTTCTAAAACCCAAGTGCTCATGTATGATCGTGTGTAATGTTGCTAAACTAATGTTCAATGTCTGTTCTAACTGTCGATAGGTAATTCGTCGGTTTGTTTCTATAGCTTTTTGGACGGCAGATATGTTTTCTGGGGTAACTACTTCACACGGTCGTCTTCAAGCGAAAATGAGCCCAGCTGAAATTGTTTATACCATCTGTATATGGTCGCACGAGATGGACAGTCATCACCAAGTATAGGCTTCATTTCTTCTAAACACTGTTCTTGAGATAACCCACGTGAAAAGTTGTATTTCAAAATGGCAAGGCACTCGATAGTCGTCCACGACACCATTGCGCTAAAATCGCTGGACACGAACTGGCGCAAAACTGATAGTTTACTAATAACTATGTAGGACTACGACATGTCATGACATGTACAAACAAAAAACATCAATGTTACTTTCCTGCACCATTTAGTTACAATGTATCTCAAAACTTACTGAACACCCTACGTAGTATATCTATAAAATTTTGAAAAATATATATTTTTTTAAATTTAGGTTAAAGTATACTCATTTATATTTTATATTTAGAATACATTTGGGAAAAATATTGCCTTAATTAACATAATATAACGCTAATAAGATGGAAAATTTATAAATAGAAAAGACGTATTTAAGTTTTTATTTATGGGACAAGAGATAAAATAATAAGAGAAAGAGAGATTACATAAAAAGTAAATGTGCTTCTCTTGGTTTCAAGCAGTAGAAACAGACAACAATGAGACGAGTAACTGGTCCTAACAATTTGTCCATTGTATTTATCTCTTTCTGGTTTAACGCAAGTTCCAATAAATATGTCTTTGTCTTTCATCATGGCAGGCTATCGTAGATGGAGCAATCATCGCTTTGCCCTGGTTGCCAAGTTGTTTACAATTTTTGCATGTAAACTTTAATGTCCTTTTTTGGCTCACATCTAATTAAGAGAAAGAAAATATACCATGAA
Source organism: Listronotus bonariensis (assembly GCA_014170235.1). Classification (NCBI taxonomy): domain Eukaryota; kingdom Metazoa; phylum Arthropoda; class Insecta; order Coleoptera; family Curculionidae; genus Listronotus; species Listronotus bonariensis. The sequence continues at coordinate 11,749 of JACEGR010007203.1, read as the reverse complement.
TCGAATATTTTTAACTTGACAAACGTTGCCGCAGGCAGTCACGCTGAAATGTTATAAAAAAATATACGATATTTGTGTTTGATATTTTTCAATGGCCGATTTGTTTGGACAGTTTGTTTACATTTTCTGTGATTTATTGTGTGTTTCGTGGTTTTTTACCTTTAATTGGACTTTGAATATTCACTTTTATTAGTGATCACAGTGTATATATTAAATTTGTGCTTTTCAACAGATAATTTAAGGTAATATTGACATGGTTATCTGTAAGAAAAATCTTTATAAAAACCAAATAAATGACATTTTTAATTAGGTGTGTGTGTAATTATTGAACTAAACCCCAATATTTTATATTAATAGGAAACAAAAACAAGTACCTAACATTAAGGGCAAAAATAGCACAGCTATATAATTTGAATTAGGCGGGCAAACGATAAAGTCGACTCACGCGCCATCTGCGTTTACCTTTCTTGAAGACAGACAAGGAAGGCCCAGCAGCTATCTCTCTCTCGGATAATTTATTTACATTTAGTTGCTCGTCTCATTCTTGTCTCTGGTAGAAGCACATTTACATTGGAAGAAGTCTGCACATAGTGACGATTTTTGGTTGTTTACATATTGTTTAACCTCCAAAATTAAGTTTAGGTATTGTTATTTGTTCATGTGCTTTTTGTTAAAATAAAAAAATATTTTTAATTTTTTACTAATTAAAAGAAATGATTTAGATCAATCGCATCGTTGCGCTGTTTTCAAGAATTCGGAATTTAACTACCGAGTGCCTAATGCCCAGTTTTACAATTGCGAGTTTAGTTTAGGTTCAGTTAAACTCAACCAGTACATACCCTTTTCATTTAAAATATATTGCTGTCAGTTTTGACATTTACTTGACAGCAATATATTTTAAATGGGCAGGTTCAGCTACCAGTTGAGTTCAACTGATCCTAAACTGAACTCGCACTTGTAAAACTGGGCATTAAAGCTCTGTACAAAATGATACTACTTATTCTTTGTGTTGTTTGTACACAGTGTGGGTCTAATAAATTAATTACTCAGAGTTGTTTTTAGTAGTTTTATTTAACTAAACTTTTAATTAGCACAAATTTAGTAACAGACAAAAAAGACTTAACACTTCGCGCCATACTTTTTATTACTACTAGTAACAAATTTGGTACCAACCTTAATACCAACCTAAAACTATTTTAAAACAAAAAGTCACTAGATTTACCGTTGTTAATTATTTAGATATTCAACACTTTGGGCCAGAATACAACGATCTAATGCAATTTACCTTTATCAAAAAATTGACAGTTTGCGGGATACAGGGTGTCAAAGATTCCATTTTATTTTTTAGTTTGCCACCCTGTATCTCAAAAACGATCAACATTTTAACTAAGGTAAATTGTTGGATTGTTATATTTTAGTGAAGGGAATTTATGGTTGTACTTTGTACAGATTTCACAAAAACCTGGGTGGCCTAAATAAGGGTTGAAAGAATTCAAATAATTTTTTTGTATGAAATAAAACCTTTAATCCAGAATATTTTAAAAACGGTTGCTTGAAACGATATTAACTAAGTATACCTTTATTGTTAAGAAACTATAAGAGAATGAAAGTTCTTTACTAGAGCTATAATATACAGAGAGACAAAAAAGTTATTGCATATTGAACATAATTAAAGGATTGAGGGTGGCTCCCTTTACATTTTACAAGAAAAACATGAGCAGATTTTGATTCTTCAGTCTAAATAACACCCCAATACCGAATATCGTCAAAAAATTGTTAATAATTTTAAATTGTTTATTTTTTTACACATCACACATCACGGTAAAGTAATGGAAAAATTTATTAATTTACAAATTCTTAAGTACTTGGAAAAACACAAAATTTTGCATGACAGGCAGTATTTATTTCGCCACAAAAGATCTACAGCAGATCTTCTTTCCTTCGTATCACACTGTTGGAATAAGTCTCTTGAGTTTCTAGGTGAGTCCCAGATCATTGCTCTTGATATATCCAAAGCTTTTGACCAGGTCTGGCATGCCGCACTTCTTAATAAACTTCCCTCCTATGGTCTTTCAACTAAACTCTGTACTTGGCTCACTAGTTATCTCTCTGATCTACGTATATCAGTTATTGTGGACGGCCATTTTTCAAGCTTTCACCAAGTAAATGCTGGAGTCCCTCAGGGCTCAGTTCTGGCACCAACATTGTTTCTTCTTCACATCAACGACCTTCTCTCGTCCACAACTAATTCCATTCATACTTTCGCCGACGATAGTACCCTTCACTCCAGTTTTCAGGTTTTAACAATTTTGACACCCTGTATCTCGCCAAAGATGAAATTTTCGGGGTTTAAGGTAAATTGCGTTAGATCGTGGTATTTTGGTCCAAGAAATTTTTGGTAGCATTTTGTACAGACCTTTTAGAGACACCCTGTATATGTATGGCAATTTTATGTTTGGAATTGATATCAAAGAATTTTTTTCTGTTACTTTATCAAAGTCGGTCTATATAGGGTCGCGACATTCGGCCATATTGCTTTGACGTGTTATGACGTCACAACTTTCATTTTTCGGCCATGTTGTTCAGTGCCGGAGATATACAGTTTATTGTATTAGTAGAACAACCGTTTACACAACAGTTTTTAATTATTATTAAGTTGTAAATTCTTTTACTTTAAATAAAAAACATTTGGAATTACATCTTTCAACAAATATCACTTCCAAAACAATGCAAAATGAAATGCGCAAATTCTAAACGCCACTGGATTGATCATCAGCTTTGATTTTACCCAGTCTTGCCAACTTTTCTCCGTGGAGTGCCCTTCCTGGCGTCCCCGACCTCGAACCGCCTAAAAGTTGAGGATATGTCGCAACCTTATAAATATAAACTAACCTTGTTACTTTATAAGGAATATGTTTTATATGATCACCCTGTAAGAATTTTAAATTATCAATATTTAATTAAACCTTATAAGAATATAATCTATTTTGTACCAAACACAATAATTATCTTCATTCCGCTATTATCGAGTCTACAAGTTGCTCAAAAGCATTCACGCTATGGAAAAAATGGAAATTGCTTAAGAAATTCTCATACCGCAATATAGGAAGATAAGAGCAGCTATTAAAAGTAAGTATGTGTAGATATCTTGCTCATTTGATAATAATGGTATTTTATATTGTATTGTTAAGTGGATTGAAACGGATTTTTTTGCATATTACACATTGTTTCTAGGACAAGAGCCCTGTTAATTATAACTGTAAATGGTAAAGATACTGATTTTCATCAACTTTTCTTTTTTCTTATCTATACTAATATTATAAAGAGGTAAAGTTTGTAACGTTGTTTGTTTGTAGCCGCTAATCTTAGGAAATACTGAACCGATCATGAAAATTCTTTCACAGTCAGAAAACTACACTATTCAGGAGTGTAGGCTATATTTTATTATAATTAAAGTTCAGAAAAAAATATAATTAACGCCCAACGACGTGGGCACAGGTGGGCAAGTGAAAAGAAAAGAGTCAATGGAAGGTAGGATAAAATGTCTATGAAAAATGAATTTAAGAAAACACTAACTATAGTTTTAAGTTGGAAAATCGTTTCATTAAAATACATTCTTGGACAATGTATATGTAATATTTAAATAAGTATTATTAATAATTTAAAAATGTACCTAAAAAATTATAGTTGTTAATATTAATTATTTAATTGTGCAACAAATTAAAAACTTTTTATATGCAATTTTTCGGAAAATTCTATTCTTTAAAAATGGTCCCAAACTGTTTTAGCAGTGGCACATACAAAATAACTATACAGACTGCGCCACGCCTTATCCTGAACGGTGAACTAAATGGAGGCAAATTTATATCCACCCCACTTTAATGCATATTTAGTTAAACCTCTAAGACACAGATGGCTCTTCTGTGCATGCATAAAACATAATGCTTGCCAGATTTGCCTATTATTGCAAACTTCTTACTTCTTATATTTTTAACTGACATTTAAATATTTTTATACTACTTTCATACAAAAATCACATAAATCGCAAAATTACTATTTTATGCCTATCGCCCAATAAATATTTTTAGAGTGTTACCGGCTAAAATCAAAGGCATACCGATGCAAGAAGCAAGGTTCGAAATAACATTGAATAATTTTTGCCAACGCGTGGAAAAAAGACGCGGACGTTCGTTCTCTGCTAAGCTCTATCTGTTGCCATGGCGATGCTATCTACTTTACAGCAGCGAGCTGGTACGACGCGAAGCTCGGGTGTAGATTATTTGCTGGCAACACTGTTGAATAAGGTGATCTTTGTGGAGAATTGTACAGTTAAAAATTCCACCAAAAATAGCAAATTCGTTATACTTAGCGCCATCTAATAGAGTATTTGGGCTCTAAAACAACGTTCCATCTCAGAATCAGAACAGAAAATATTTTTTCTGTGGCAGTGGTTAGTTCTTCCACCTAGGTCCGACCACCGCCCCCTAGATGTTGCACTGCAGCATTGAGGCCTTATTGTGCCTTGGCCCAACTCCTTCCCATTCACACACCATTCATTCCATAACTGGCTGGTTACTGCTCGGTCCGTCTGCTGACCGCCGCGCTCCACGTTGCTTAACTCCAGTGACCATCTCACCGGTACAGCAACAAGCGGCTGGAGGGTAGTGTTGGGAAGTACGGCGATTTTTCGGTAACCGGTGAAACGGCGACAGTCATTTCTAAATCACCGTGATTTTAAACAGTGATTTTGATCACTGCAGTGACTTAAATATACATAAATATTTAACTAAAAATGGAAATATAAAAACAGCTCGGTGTCTGGCAACGAATACAACGAACGAAAACAGTCTTTCACATGGCTTGGCGGTGCCCGCCATCCTCCACGTCTAAACAATATAAATATCATATCAGCTTAAATCACTGTTTTTCTTCACATATTATTTTTAAATAATAATTCATATGTATATCATATTTCGATCGGCGCCATCAGCGATCATCCAATGCGTGTTGTGTCGATGCCGATTGCAGTATTCGCTTCGATCACTAATCACCGTATTTGCAAAAGTAAATCACTGGCAGCGCCAGTGATTTTCCATTCACCGGTGAAATATCGCGGTTATTGATATATCGCCCAACACTGGAGTGCAGTTGCACAGAGCTCTCCATTGCAAGTTGCCACCAGAGTTGCGTAGTGTTCAAATACTGGGTATAGATGGGTCCACATTTAATTTATTCTGAAAGCAGTACCGCAAAGTACACAAAAAATGATAAAGGTAATAAACCCTTTTGTGAACAATGATTTATTGCAGCCAAAACTATTCAACCCGACGAGTTCCTAGTTCCACGCCACGTGCCACTGATTTTATAGCAGGCCAGAGGCAAAATCTGAGGATGTTTTTAAGTACAAGATATCGTTATACCCATATTTATTTCATTCTAAAATCGATAACGCCAAGTACACAAAAATTGATTAAGCAAATAAACCCTTTTGTGAACAATGATTTATTGCTGCCAATAATATTCAACCCGACGACTATGCCACGCATTACAGGTTTTATGGCACGCCAGAGACGAAATAAGAGGATGTTTCTTAATACGTTATACGTGTTTCCGCAATATTTTTATTTATTTTTCTAAAACATATGTAATCAGGCTCTGTCAGAGGCTATGTGCTTTCGAAGAGGTTTGTTTACTTTATCATTTTTTGTGTCCTTGGCGGCATCGCTTTCAGAATGAAATAAATATGGTCTTAACTATACGTGTTTAAGCAATGTTTTTTTTATTTATCTAAAATATATGTTATTAGGCTCTGTCAGAGGCTATGTGCTTTTGAAAAAGTTTGTTTACTTTATCATTTTTTGTGTGCTTGGCGGCATCGCTTTCAGAATTAAATAAATATGATCTTAACTATACGTGTTTAAGCAATGTTTTTTTTATTTATCTAAAATATATGTTATTAGGCTCTGTCAGAGGCTATGTGCTTTTGAAAAGTTTGTTTACTTTATCATTTTTTGTGTGCTTGGCGGCATCGCTTTCAGAATTAAATAAATATGGTCTTAACTATACGTGTTTAAGCAATGTTATTTTTAATTTATCTAAAATATATGTTATTAGGGCTCTGTCAGAGGCTATGTGCCTTTGAAAAGGTTTATTTACTTTATAATTTTTGTGTACTTAGCGGAATTGCTTTTAGAATGAATTAAACGTGGCCCCATCTTTACCTATTCCGAATCGTATTCAGAATACATTGGAGTGGTATTCGAATAGTATTCGAATACATCTGTGTGTTGGGTAATCGGCAAAATACTTTTTTGGTCAGCAGGGCCGCCGAGGGCGGTGCCGGGCCCTGGTACAAGTAAAAGGTACGGCCTCCTTAATTAAATACAATTGTAAAATAATGGCCAAAAAAAATATTAAAATTAAAAAAAGATACTTATTATTTTCTTAAAACTAATATTGTTTACCTTACCTTTTTAAAAATTTATATTACTTCATTCGGACGGAAGTAAACGGGGCGCAAAAATATCTCTTTACCTGCACGCCTGTAAGGTTACGTTTATATCATAGGCAAATGGGGCGCCAGCCCTTCCCGAGAGGGGGTGTGGGTCAGGGCAGGTAAGAATTCCGATCAAGCAATTCATTAAGCTTAAGGAATGTCAGATTGATACATACATCAAAATACAAAGTTTACATTTGACTAAGAAAAAGAAAAGATAAAAATGTGCTAAAAATGCTAAACTAGAATCACTGGAAAAACTTGTGAATAAATATAGGTTAAAAGAAATAAGTAGACTACATTTTGTAAAATATACTTCGTATTTGTCAAGTGTATAATACGTAAATATTTTTTGATGCAATAAATGTTTCGTAATTAATAAAATTTTTAAAAATAGATCAACATTTTATTTCGATACCTTTACTTTAAAGAAAACATTTGCGCCCCGTTTACCTTTACGATTTTATTGACCCCAAGATCCCTGCGCCCCATTTACCTGTTTAATAAAACTTTAGTGAAGGCCTTGCGCCCCGTTTACCACCGCCGCTTCATTCCTTTATTTATATATCAATTTGCGTGCCTCCCCCATTCAGTCCGGGCCCCGGTAATTTGTACCGCCTTTAACGCCTTCTCGTCGGACCTGTTAGTCAGTTTTCGGGATTTTATATTCAGAATACTGTTTTTTATATGTATTCGAATACAATTTTTGAGTATTCGAATATCGAGATTGTAAATATTCGAATACCAAAATGAAAATGGTGAATTCAGTATTTCGTTAGCCAGAATCGTAAAATAATAGGCTATTAGGCGAGACGAGGATCTTTCTTTTTGCTCTTCAGTATTCATGAATACCCAATCCTGGTATTCATGAATATGTACTGAGTATTCAACTACTCTTTTTTTCTAGGTATTTGTATTCGTACTTGAATACCGAATTTCAGAACTCTGGTTTCCAGTATAAAATATATTTTAAAAGTTCATTAAATTAAGCTAAGATAGAGTTTTATTCACATAAAGTGATTATATTTATAAAAGTATTTTAAATTATTCCTGATGTTAAACTTTAATATATTGTAACAAAAATAATCAACTCATGTCTATTCAACTGGCAAAAGTTTGGAACAATATTAAGCATTTTCGCCATATAATAAATTTCTGACAATTGTACTTCTCCAACATAAACAACTTTAAGACGACTTAATGTGCATATGAGTTGCCAAAAATGTTATGAATAAGATTAATGACAGTTGATTCATATTATGCATGAGTTAGCAAAAGCATAAATATCCAGAAAAATGACAACCATAAATAAGGAAGTAATAAACGTCCGTTTTATTACCTTCCAAGTATCAAATGTGTTTTTTATGGTATGCATATTTTACAGTAGGAATGTGTATATGAGAAGATTATATTCACATGATTAGAAAATAGCATGATTAACTTCACACATTACGTGCTCAAAGAAATACAATGGAAATGGTAACAAGCGTCAAAGAATACCAATCCATAGAACCCCACAAGTGAGATTACAGCGTACCCTAAAATTTTTAGTACCTACCCTCAGAGTTTCTTTATGAGAAGGGGTTTAGACATAAGCAAAACCGGTGATAGCTTTTGTCAGGGACGTGAGGGTGTGAGAATTACGATTTCGGTTGGCAGTTCTGTACAAAATTGGTAGCATTATCAGCTGATGACAGAGTCGTGCCTTGTCGAAGCTTTGTTTGGTAAAAACTGTGGACATTTGCCAGTTTCATTTTGGTTGTATATTTTGCAAGGATTTCCAGTTGTTAATGTTTTTGGTTAGTTTAGAGACTTCACATATTATTGGTTCGGACTCGTTTTATTTTAGAGATTTTGATAGTGTTTAGTCTTCATTCGTGTTTTTATATACACATGATACAGATGATTGTCCGCTAATTAATGGTACACAGAAAAACCACAGATTTCTTATGCGAAAATACCCATTTAGGATTTAAACAAACATACCTATATCCAAAAGTTAATGATAAGGAAGATACGGGGTGTTAAAGAGATATAAATATTTTTTATTCATGCATTTCGATAATTTTTGATATGTTTTAAACATTTTAATAAAACTCGGTATCCAGGAGTTTTTAGATATCAGCTATTTATATATACGCAGTTGTAATTATAGCTAATACGATGTTATTGAAGGTACATACATACTTTCGGGTGCACTAAACAACTAAAACGTAAATACCTTAAAAACGGTTGTCAAGACCGATTCTTACTAAGTATACCTTTTTTGTGCAGAAAGCATAGAGAAGCTTACTAGTTTACATACATACAGAGTAGTAACAAAAATTGTGTAGTTTTAGAGAATTTTAAATAGTGTACCCATCGCCCTCTAGTCTACACACAAAATTAATATTCGATCTGAAAAGCTAATGTTTAAAAACCCCTAGATACCGTTTTATTAAGATATTTAAAAAGGGGGAACAATTATCGAAATAAATTTACTTTTTCTTTTTACTATGACACCCCCGTATCTTCCTTATTATAAACTTTTGGATATTAGGTATGTTTGGTTAAATCTTAATATTTTGGCATAAGGAATCTGTGGTTTTTCTGTGTACCATTCATTAGCGGACACCCTGTATACAAAGTTTTTAAAATGGTTTTGACTTACGGAACCATGGAAAATGTTTTGCTCTGCCAGGTACCTCATCGTCCTGTCGTCGCTTTGATAATTTTTAATTTTCAATATTTAAACCACATTTATGTTTTTGTTTTAAGTTATGCCTATTAAAATAATCCAATAAATTTTGTTTACAACATATAGTTCTTTTTGTTTTCTCCTTAATTCTACGCCACTGATCTGCCTAAAATCAAACATGGCCGAAAATAGCCCGACTTGACGTCACAGCCGCGCTAGCCAATATGGCAATGTCGTGACCTTATCTCATCAATCGACTTTGCCTACCCTGACCAATTTTGCTTATATCCTCACTCTAAATGATCGGGCCGACTGCTCGTCAGCGACTGCTATCAATTTCTGATGGTAATCGTATTAGCAAAGCGACATCGTACTACTTTCGCCATCTGTTGGTCAGGGTAGGTACTAAAAATTTTTGTAGTACGCTAAAATCTTACTTGTGAGGTTCTATGGATTGGTATTCTTTGCAAGCATCTAGAGATCAGCCACCGGCTTTTTCGTTCGACCAATCAACGAACACTAAAAGTCACGTGATGCATAAAACGTCCTAAAACTTAAATTACAAAACATTTCGTTTTATTTTAACCGGAAACATTATTTAAATCAGGGGCGGTCATTCTTTTTAGTTTTTTGCCACCTTAGACACTTTTACATTTTTTTCGGGCCGGCCTATGGGCCCCCCTTCCAGAATATACCTATTTTTATATAAAAGTTGGTCCAGTATTTTAACCAAACCTAAAAATATTGAATTATCATCCACAGACTACAGTAAAAGCACCGGAACCGGTAGTTTGATTTGTTTGAAGCGCTACAGACGGTCATGCAAAACTGTTACATTGGGGTGGTCATGGTTAGTTCCGGTTAGTTATTTTTTTAATTCGCTTTATTAAGAAATTAAAAAAACTAGAACTAACAATGACTCCCCACCCAATGCGATAGTTTTGCAGGACCGTCTGTGGCGCTTCAAACCAATCAAATTACCGGTTCCGGTGCTTTTGACAGTAATCTTTGGATAATAATTCAATAAAGTTTGAGTTAAAATATATACTGAGGCCAACTTTTAAATAAAATTAGATTTAAATACTTAATGTTTTCTGTTCAAATAAAACGAAATCTTTTGTAAATCAAGTTTCAAGGACGTTTTATGCATCACGTGACTTTGACGTTCGTTTATTGGTCGAACGAAAAGCCGGTGGCCGAACTCTAGACGCTTGTAAAATGCTAGACCACCCCAATGAGTAAAGAGGAGGGAAAAAGGGTTGTCTAACGCCAACTTATTGAAAAATTGCACACACATGCGACATGTGCTACATTGAGCCAGTGGCGTAGCGTGCCTTGGAGGGGCCCGCATCACAATGACTTAGGAGACCCAAAAAATTAAGTCCCCACCAAAAAACATTTTGAAGACTTTCTAACTTTCCCAATTTAACAGACACAATTTTACAGTTTTCTACCACTAATTTTTGCTTACATACATTTGGGGGCCCCTATAGCCCAGGGGCCTCGTATCATTGATACGGCTAATACGGTGGTAGCTACGCCCCTGCATTGAGCCAACGATCAAGCCAATTAAATTTTAATTTCATTTTTGTTTAAAATCACGATTTTGCTACAAATTATGAATTTATATTAAATTTTATTTTTTATAACTTTTACTTGGAATGCATTGGCGTATTAATTGTAAGAAAATTGCAAGCAAAAAATTTGCAGCAAGAAAAATGTTATGCAAGAAAAATTTCAAATTGTAAAAACAGCTTTATGAAAGGTGGTCTCCTAAACTAACAATAAATATTCCAACGTTACATACGCTGTATTTATTAACTCGTTTTTCCTTACCATATGTTAACTAAAGTAAAATGATTTGTTTCTAGCTAAAAGTACATCTCGATTTTGACGGAAACTCTGCAGACCAAGAAGAAGCAAATAAAACGAAATAACCAATTAAAACTGTATACTAGTGTATACTGATAACTGTCCTGTTAAATGTATTTATAAATTATTAACACCTATATATAGCAAATTTTCCAGCTATTTAACATCATAAAATTGTTTAAATTCATTAGGATCCTTTGAGATTCACACAAAATCTCGTCGTTAATAGCTATCTACTTTAGTACTGCAACATTTTATCACTGTAACACTTCATTAGAATATTGGGGCAAGCCCCCTAGAAAAATGTGATGCAGTTTTTGGGTGGAGGACCTTTTTGCTCTTCAAAATTATTTTGTTACAAAATCAATTTCGGTTTGAGATATGGTCCTTTTAGCATTCCCATAAATTTCACGTGATATTACAGGATGAGGGGCGGGGTTGTAGAATATCTAACCAAATCTCACCAGGGGCAAGAAGGGGTCCAAAAATGTGAAAAACGCCTCACGTAATTTATGGACGCCCCCGAAAATGTTGGCCACTAGCGTTCCGAGGGAGGGCGGTCCGCCCTGGGCCCCCAGTTAGAGAGCGCCTCCAAATGAAGGTCCTCATACAAAATAAGGAATTTAGAAGCGTTGTTTTGAGGGCATTTTGTTCTTTTTTGGTACCAAAATACAAAAAAGGGGGCTCTATCTTGGAAAAATATA
>JACEGR010007202.1:0-52032 GCA_014170235.1 Listronotus bonariensis | reverse complement strand
TTTTATTTAAAACAATTGCACATTTGTATTTTATAAACATTATACCAATAATTAATATATATTTTTTTAATTTAAAGCAACACATGCCTCAAGATCTAGGTATAATCATTGATTATAACCAAAAATTTACTTAATCCATAAATTACGTGAGGGATTTAAGGGAAGAGAGGGTCGACTTAAATCTCACTAAATTTTACCGTGGGGGAGGGATCTGTGCAAATATGACGTCATTTTTCTTTCGCTAGAGACAGAAATAATGTCACTAGATTAGGCAGGTCCCTTAGGAAAAAAGTATCCTGTGGGGCAGTGTCACTTTTGGGTCAAGGACGCCTCCTTAGATCGTCTAGAGGCACGTGTAGTTTTGAATTGAAAAAAAAAACATTTTTCAGTGTTTTTTCATCAAAAGGAAGCTATTTATTGGGCGCCGCAAAAAATAATTAACGACCACCCTAATGATTATACCCAAAAATTTAACTTAGATCATCTACAGCCTAAAGACACTTGTTGTTTTGAAAAATATCCAGTATTTTTTCATCAAAGAAGACTTTTAGGCGGCGCGACATCTCAAAAAAAAAATAACGACCACCTTAATAAATACGGGTATAGGTATGTATCTAATCAGTATTTTATTTTTAACGTACAGAACATCATTCATTAATGGGTCTTCAATATGGCATCATTTTCTAAAGAGTGTGTCAAAATAAGATGGTGATCTTAAAGGGTGCGAATCCTTGGGTGATTTTAAGAAGAAAAGTTTATAAAAACCTAAAAATATGGTACGCCACTGCCATTTCTCGCACAAAAAATATCTATAATTTCCATACACAGCCAAAGTCGGTCTATATAGGGTTGCGACATTCGGCCATATTGCTTTGACGTGTTAAGACGTCACATCTCCCATTTTTCGGCCATGTTGTTCAGTGCCGGAGATATACAGTTTATTGTATTAGTAGAACAACCGTTTACACAACAGTTTTTAAGTATTATTAAGTTGCAAATTCTTTTACTTTAAATAAAAAACATTTGGAATTACATCTTTCAACAAATATCACTTCCAAAACAATGCAAAATGAAATGCGCGAATTCTAGACGCCACTGGATTGATCATCAGCTTTGATTTTACCCAGTCTTGCCAACTTTTCTCCGTGGAGTGCCCTTCCTTGCGTCCCTGACCTCGAACCGCCTAAAAGTTGAGGATGTGTCGCAACCTTATAAATATAAACTAACCTTGATGCACAGCAAATTTTTGATATATTGATTTTCTTTCCTCTAACGCATGGTTTTCTAGTAAAAATATACATGCACAATTCTGATCATGGCCATATAATGGTTATAACCTGTTAACCCATTCTAAGCTTAACTGTTAAGAAAACATTTTAAAACAATTGTTTTTATTTCTTAACATCTTAAGCTTATCGAATAATAAAATACTAAATAATACATTTTTTTAAACAGCATATACCGTTTTCCTACACTTCTTTGTTGCTAAAAAACAACACATGTGCCCCACAATTAAACAATTACTTCATTAAGAACATATAACGATACCTCAATTGGAAACAATAGTTAATTGTCAATAAAGAACAGTTTAACTAAGAATGAAAGAATGTTGTTTGTAAGGCGTATTAGTATTCTGTGAGAAGTGTATTATTTGTATTTAGAAGACTCATATAGCTCAAAATAAATATTCAATCTGTTACTAATCTATTAAAGGTTTTTTTTTCGCAAAATTACCTGCTTTCTAATGATCCCTTCTTCTTATGTGTTTGTCCAAGATCCAAATAGGAAACGACTTTTACCGGAAAAAAACTGTTTTATCTTGCCCAAAAAAATATGGTCTAGGTTATGATTAATTAAAAAAATAAAAATTTTGAGTCACCCTGTATAATACTTTTTTTTTTGTTCTACACGGGGTGATCAAAAGTTTTAAACATCTACTTTGAATTAAGTTTTTCCATAGGTTCTGGTTTTTATTGAAACTCGTTTAATTTTTGGGCCAATGTTTTTATTATATATGTTCATTAATATAAAGTTTGTAATTTAATTGAATTATTTTTTAGTCTGTGTTTGATAGTTGACATGTTTGCATGGCCTACTTTAGCAAAAATGAAACAACTGGTATGATATTTACCTGACTTTGACAAGGGCCGATTTTTTTCCATGGCCTACTATAGCAAAAATAAAAAAACTAAAATATACTTGCTCAATTTCAAAGATAAGTATGAATAATAATATATCATTGGAAAGAGCAAAAAATAAGCAATTTTTTGAGATCATGGCCAACTATGATTTATATTTAAAAAACTAACCTTTATATATTTTCAACGAAAATGAGAATAATTTTAAAAATCTGAGTAGTTTAATCGATTCCACTCAAAAAAGTGCCCTAAAAATGTTTACACCGTTTTGGGAAGTTTTCAAAAATGACGGACTTACGAATTTTTTTTCAAAATGGCCAAATGCGGTTTTCTCAGTTCATCTAATTTCGAAAATCGAGCTCAAGACATCTATGCCAATTATTTTCTATCAGTTGAAATTGCACCACCCTGTACATAAGTATATTATCAAGACGTGGATGACCGACTAACTATATTGTTTCTCCGTAACACGCGGTGGTTGGCGGAGGGTTTTTATCAAAAAATCGGTAAAAAGTAAAATTGAAAAATAAGCCATTTGCAAATATACGCATACGTATTATACAGTGTGTTCACGGATATATTTAACTATACCTGTAAAACATTTTATTTTTAATATTTCAAAAAAACTTTTTCATAAACATTTTTGCTTCGTCTGAAATGCGAGAAGCTAACATAAAATTGGCTGTAGAATAAACAGGGTGGTTATAAATCGCAAAAAAATAACTACCTAATTAAAAAGCGTAAAAAATAATCAAGAGTGTATAATAATTTTGTTTGCTATTGGTTATGGTGTTTTAAGAAAATTAAGGGTAATGTTACAAAAAAAAATCCATTTAGAGAAAAAACAATTACCCTATAATATACAAGGAGATTTAAAATTACGAGAAAGTTATTTTGGGAAATAAAAATAAAATCGGTTATGAATATTTTTTAAATACTTACACTTTTTATTATAGCTTTTAGCATTTCAGATGAAGCCAAACTTGTGTGAGGAATAACTGTTTTTCGAAATTAAATTCGGCGTTTTATGCAATCCTTAACTTAAAAATACACTGGACAAATCGGGATTGCTCTCTGTGTACTATTCACTGGCTTACAGCTATCTTTCAAATAATATTGTGTCCTGGGGAGGTAGTAATGCATCTGAGAGAGTCTTTGTGGCGCAAAAAGACTACTGAGGTTAATTTTTAATCTTAAACCGCGTGAAAGCTGCAAACCTTTATTTATCCAGAAAAGAATCCACACTTTGCCATGTGTGTTTATTTTTAAGTGCGTAAATTCTAATATGGGACTATTTAGGAGACTCGGAGAGTTAAATCATTACAGCACTAGAAACAGGACTATTATAGATGTTCCTTTACACAGGACCTCCTTTTTCGAAAACTCTCCTTTTTACGGTTGTCTTATTCTCTACAACAAGCTTTCAAGAGATTTTAGAAATATGCATGGTGGTAAATTCAAGAATGCCGTTAGGCAATTTCTTATTGACAAGGCATTTTACTCGGTTGCAGAGTATATGCGACATTAGACTTTGTTACTTTGCTTGCGTTTTGATTTGACAATTTTAATATTCTTTTATAAGTATATATTTATACAAAATTTTAACTTTATTTATAGTAATTATTTATAGCTAAGGTTTCTGTTCATTTGTATTCTTTTTTTGTGTGTTTTTACAATTACATTTTATATATGTATTTATGTGTCTATGTATATTTGTGTATATCTATATATTTTTTATAGTATTTATATTTATTTATATTGACGACCCCTTTGTACCTATTGTGCATTTTAAGGTAATATATTCTATCTATCTATCTGTCTATATTAAAAATATTAATTTTTACAAATATAGTTAAGTCCATCCGTGAACACACTGTATTTGCATGAACGTTTTGTTTTAATTTTTTTAGTGTTGTGTCATTGTGAATGTATCTATTATTTTATAGAAAATTGTATTCTTTTAGTAATAACAGTGTGGTCAACTGTGCAAGAAATATTATATAAAACAGTACCACAATAATGCAAAACTTGATTCGTCCATTAATATTTGTTTATTAACGTTTGGAGAAAAAATATATTTTGCTTGTGGTTTAATGGCATTTTTAGTTACAAAATTTGCCCAGCCTGAGAAAAAGTCACCGACCTTTTGTTTATGGGAAAGTAAAGGAGTATAATTCGACGACATAATCTCTAAACATAGTTAAAATTGCCATTTTTGTATAACGCCTAGAAAAGACCAACAACCGCAAAATGATAATTTAATCACACACACACATACTGGCTGGCCTTCAAATAATAATAATCACCCACAAGGGTCCGTCCAAACATTTTCTACACGCTTCACAAACTTTCAACAATGAAGCTTTCATCTTCACTGGCTACGAGTCGTCTTTGTGTCTTGTGGATAATTTTTTTAAACGCAGGTTTACTCAGTCGGAAATGTCACAAATTTAGAATACTTAATGGGAACAGAAAAAATTGAGAAGCTTGTTTAGTTGATAATGGATGTTTACGGTGCATATATAAGAGCATTATTAACAGGGCCGTATTAACTGTTTGATGCGCCCTAGGCTAGACTTCCTGTGGCGCCTATTTTCCACCTAAATTTTTTAAAACTTTTGAAGAGCAAAAAAAGGTTCTTTCCCCCGTAGCGCGCCTATTTTGAGTGCCGGGCGCTTTACTTTACTACCCAAAATAAAATTTTTATGACCAATAAAAAAAATAATAAAGGTCTTTCACTCCTTTTCGCGCATATTTGCCTATTTCATTCCAAAGCACCTTATTCACAGATAAATCCCCACTGAACTTTTTAAAAACTCCCCTGTCTAGCGCCTATTACTCCCCTGTCTACCGCCTATTTTTTCATGGCGCCCAGGCTGTAGCCTAGTCAGCCTAATGGATAATAAGGCACTGATTATAATGGTCCTTAGGGATATTTTTCTTATTCTTCTGTCTTACAGCTGCTAACAAGCTTGTCTAACAGCTGACGTCATGATAATGTGAATTGAAAAAATAAAAGCGCTTACCACCAATGACAAATGACATTAAAAAATAATAGTATAAACTAAAAAATGGTAATTCCACTTTTAAAAGAAAAAAAAGAAAATTAATCCTTTACATGGTTTCCCACACATACTATTATTATTGTTATTATTATACATTTAGTCAATTTTGTTTGACTTTTAACCTCAAATTCGGCTATATTTCCCCTTCTTTGTTTTTTCAACCTGTTAGACAGTGGTTAGACATCTCCCGAGGCCGCTAACAACCGCTGTGAGCTGCTGTAAGACTGACGTCATTGATTTGTCAATAAAATGAAAGTGCTTACAGCTGCTGTAAGCAGCTAACAAAGCAAATATCCCTCTTATGACTAACCAGAACTTTCTTCTCGCTTATGGCTTTTGGTTAATGTTGGAAAAAGGGCATTGCTAGGAATACGCGCATTTAGTATGACGTCACACGACGTTGACGTTTTTCTACCCTCAAGAACATACCTATTAGAGGCAGTCTTGCCGCTTAGCTGTGCAAACAATCGCGTGCTTAAAAAGCAATCAAGTTTAGCTCTGCATAATCATAGTGGTCAGCAGGACCAAAAGCGATAGATTATACTTTTGTCATATTTCTTGCTCATGCGCTTTTTCACACTGCCATAAAGGCTGACTCTAAAGATATATTTTTAAGGCGTCAAGTGCTTTACAATTTTTTTAGTAGAAAATTAGAAAAATCATTTAAAATAACAAAATTTCAACGAATATACCAACTGTAATGGCCGTTTTATGTTTTTTTTTCACCCATTCGGGGTCATCCCACCCAGGTCCGACGACCGCCCCCTAGGTGGTGCCCTGCAGCCTGAAGGCTTATTGTACCTTGACCCCTACTCCTTCCCATTCACACACCATTCATTCCATAACTTGGATGGTTGTTGCTCGGTCCGCATCCCCGAGCAGAACACCGTGTGCCGTTGCCCAAAACACCGCTGGTGCCGGTCACCCATCCAAATTATGGGCGCGCATTCCACTGCTTAACTCCGGAGATCGACGCTTGCCGATACAACCGAAGCCGCCACAAGCGCGCCCTCGTTTTATGTTACTTGCTATTAATTTTTTTATAAAAAAAAATGTTACTTGCTATTAATTTTTTTATACTATTTTTGAAAAAATATAATGACCAACACCTAAACTTCGTATAGATATAATAAATTAATTTTAATAAGGACTTTTAATTTTCGTGACTGTGATAGGCGAAAAAGGCTGATCTTTACCCACCTTTTTAACACGCTTTTATTATTAGCTTTGGTTGTAACTATCTATCTATCTATCTATCTATGTAACGGAATCTTTGAGCCTAATTTTTACCAACTTCCAGCGATTCAATTTCTTTGAAACTTTGCACACGTATCAAGGACCGATGACAATGCAATAATTTAAAAACAGTATCCCGTTATCCTGATTAGGACCGCCAGGATAAATAAATTCCTTTACAGATCCTCTGTGTCCTAATACTACTCTTGACAAAATGGCGAAGGAATTTTTTAGTGAATAAACTGGAGCATTTATTTTTAAAAAACTAATTGATATATCGAACTAAAAAATGAAAAATAAATAATAGTTTAAAAAACTAAAAAAACACGCTTTTATATGCAACCGAACTAAAAATTAGAAAATAATTTTTCATTACAAAGAGTTTGTCACTTCAGAATAAAAGCGTGGGGTGCTTAATATATTAAATGTTATAATTATTCTATTTGCAAATATCTATGAGGGAAAAGTTATGAAAAAATAGTAAAATGCACCCCACGCTTTTTACTCTGAAGTGACAAACTCTTTGTAATGAAAAATTATTTTCTAATTTTTAGTTCGGTTGCATATAAAAGCGTGTTTTTTAGTTTTTTTAAACTATTATTTATTTGTTGAAACGTTATCTTCAAATCACAAATTTCATAAAAATATTCGTCTTTTTCTTAAAACTGAAGGCATCTGAGAGTCGTGCATAAAAAATTATAGAGTAAAAATATCTACTGGCTCTAGTTTTGTAAAAAATATAAATAATTTTTCAAAATTTGGGACACGTCCTTCAATAATTGGTTTTTAATAAGTTTGTCTTTTCCTTATTTTAATGTTGTGTCTTTTTTGTTAAAATAGTATAAAGTTTTTTGTAAATTTGCCTTTTCATTTAGGTATACACGGCGTACCAACTCAAAAGTCTCATGGGCAATTTTTGTAAATACGTGGAAATATGTCCAAAAGCTATAATAGAAAACGTGGAAGGAACCAAATAACAATCCTAAGAATTTTTTGAAAAATCTGCTTTGTGTTTTGTTAAGTTTAAATGATAAATTAGTGCAACAACTGCAGAAAAGTCAGGTCCTGCATTTTCCCATATACGTAATAAATTTCGATAAGTTACTTCCTTACAACACACATACTTAAAACAATAACACTGCCTATCTCCCAAACGTGATTTTAATGCCGACACATCACCCAATAATTATGATTGGTAATTATATTTAAACTAAAAGTTTGTCCCACTCTTTATTAGTTAGTGGTCCTATAACATATTTCATGTTTATCATTGGGCACACTCAGGGAATTTACAGCGAACAAGCACTGTAGCGCTAGCACGCTTAGACTTTTTGAAATTTCATTTTGATTGACGCTTTAAGGTTATTAGAAAAACATAAATAGTAATGAACAAAGAACAAATTTAGTAATGCAATTCATTACGGAAGCCGATAAAGATAATCTACTTTTTAATATTATTAGAAGTCAGAATAATATTGCTCAAATAGCTGACACTTAGCAATTTTTAGCAGTAGCAGAATAAGGTTACTTATACAAATAATACAGAAATCAAGCATTAATAATTATAATTGGTAATTATAATTCAACTAAAAGCTGGTCCCACTCTTTATTAGTTAGTGGTCCTATAACATATTTCATGTTTATCATTGGGCACAGTCAGCGAATTTACAGCGAACAAGCACTGTAGCGCTAGCACGCTTAGACTTTTTGAAATTTCATTTTGATTGATGCTTTAAGGTTATTAGAAAAACATAATTATAAATGAACAAAGAATAATTTAGTAAGGCAATTCATTACGGAAGCCGATAAAGATAATCTACTTTTTAATATTATTAGAAGTCAGAATAATATTGCTCAAATTGCTGACACTTAGCAATTTTTAGCAGTAGCAGAATAAGGTTACTTATACAAATAATACAGAAATCAAGCATTAATAATTATAATTGGTAATTATAATTAAACTAAAAGCTGGTCCCACTCTTTATTAGTTAGTGGTCCTATAACATATTTCATGTTTATCATTGGGCACACTCAGCGAATTTACAGCGAACAAGCACTGTAGCGCTAGCACGCTTAGACTTTTTAAAATTTCATTTTGATTGACGCTTTAAGGTTATTAGAAAAACATAATTATAAATGAACAAAGAATAATTTAGTAATGCAATTCATTACGGAAGCCGATAAAGATAATCTACTTTTTGATATTATTAGAAGTCAGAATAATATTGCTCAAATAGCTGACACTTAGCAATCTTTAGCAGTAGCAGAATAAGGTTACTTATACAAATAATACAGAAATCAAGCATTAAAAATGTAAGCGCTGTATTGAAGCACTGTAGCACTGCAGATCTCTGAATGTGCCTAAGTTTATGCATAATATTTAACTAAAAGTCCAAAACGTCCTATGGAGAAAATGTGGTTGTGGTTGTGACAATCTGTAGTTACTTACGGATACAGCTCCAATTTTTAAGGGTAAGCGGGGACTTGCTGTCTGGGTCATGTGGCTTAAAAAAATATATCAACTTATTGGTAGTTTAGGGCTCCTACTTAGGAATACAGACTCGACCTCCTAGGGCCCTCCCTTACGGATCTAGCAAAGAGTCCGAAACAGTATGCTTAAGGCTCCCGTTCTTTCTGAATGACATAGGCTCTTTTACTATTGATTAATCATAATTGATAAGAAATTCTGTACAATGAATGATAAACTAAGTGGATAGGTTGGAAATTGATGACAAAATGATTCATTACATTGTTTTATAGATAGGAAATTAGTGAAAAGTTGAAAATGTGTAATGTGAGATGCAATGCGACACCAATTATAAGACACCGACGTGCAACTTTTATTTGTTATTGTTATGATATTGTAAGTAAGAGAAAATTAGCTTCACATACAACGTACTTTTCTAATCATTAAATTTTAATCAACCGTAAAAAAAATAACTGCTGACAGGATCTCTCTTTAGTATTTAATTATTAAAGTTTATTTGTGTATTTATTGTATTTGAAATAATGTCAAACCCGATTCACTTAAGCTGTCTTTTACATTTTATAGGTCCCCATTCGTCAAATTTTACTTTCAGGCAAATTAATTTAAAAGTTTTACAGTTTAAAATTTATTGTTATACTCTCCTGCGACGTTTTTAATTTAAATTTTAAGTTTTTATGGAAACTATTATGTTTTTTTTTATCTTTGGACAATACACGAAGGCCAAAGGCCTAAATACTAACGTACCGTGGGTGTCTTAAGCAAGGTAAGAGGAATTTTGTTAACACGGGACTTAAAAACTTGAAGATTTGGGGGAGAAGGAAAGACCTCCGCTGGCAGGAGGTTTCACATTCTAGAAACTCTAGGGATAAAAGAACGAACGAAGTGGGAAGTTCAGGGCCTGTCCAGTTGAACCGTATGGGAATGCATACGCGCGGCACCACGAGTCTCTCTGCTGGGAGTTGCAAGTGGAGCGGCTATACTAAATAACTGGTCGGAGCAGAAGCCGTGAAAGTATTTATAAAAGAGCGATAGATCTTCCACAGCTCGACGATGGGCAAGAGAAGAAAGTCCTTCAGTAAGTAGAGGATCATTAATAAGACGAACAGCTCTTCTTTAAATGGAATCAAGAATGCTGAGGGTTGTGGGGGACGCAATTCCCCAGACATGAGAACAATATACCAAAGAGGGTCAAATTTAGGACACATACAAAGTGTATAAATTGGAAGGGAAAAAATACTTTTGGCTCGGAAAAGAAACCCAAGCTTTTGGAAGCCGCCGTGGCTATAGATACTATGTGTTTGGGTCAGTTGAGGTTGTTCTTAAATGAAATGCCCGCAAGGTTGAATGTGTCCTTGCTCTGCAAAACCTGGCTGGTTTGATAATTTCTTCCGCGACAAGGAACATGATTGAGTTTTGGGGACGTAAAAAAAGGTCATGAGTGGCACAGCTAATCTGTCTTTGTAGCTATGTGAAATTTACAGTGGACTATACCTGCTGATTCAATAATTATGTCTCGAAAACGTCATTTTATTGAAGCTCTTTAGAAGTCAATATTTCCGAAAAGGAAAGCTGTACGAAAAAAGTTTATGTGAACCAGTAATATTCTTGTGGTTTTTATCACCACGAGGTTTTCCATATTCTGCTGGACACCCTGTACAGTCAACTAGTGGACTGTTGCCTTAAATAATACCGTCAACTTATCGGCCGCGTGCCGATAACAACTTTATTAATTCAACATTTCACACAAAGAAAATTTATTGGAATTTGATAAACACAATGTATTTTGCATTTGAATACCCGAAATATCTTTCATTTTCTGTCAATGGGTGTTAATTTTTTTTTAATGTTTTTTATTGACCTTAACCATGTTGATCTTGTCACAGGGGTATAGCTACTTTTTTTATATAAATATTTTTATAATTGTGTCAGATAAATCTTTAAAAACTTAACCTATTTTTGGTTTTGTTTCCCTTCCAAAAATCAAAGTACGAAACGAGAAACCCTTTTACTGCTAAAATGTATTTATATTTTACATGTTTTTATTTAAATTGTTGGTATGAAATATTATTTTATTTTTCTGTTTTTCCAGCAGCCCACATGGCGGCTTTGGGGCGAAGAAAAGGCGGACGGCGCCCTCTACACGGTCTACCTCAAAAAAGTGCGATACCACCGGCCTACCAGAAGCGTCTCATCATCACATTCGGTAAGTAAAATTTACTAAAAATAATTTCATCTTCGAATCTGGGACACCCTGTTCAGCATATGTATATCAATTGATGGTAAAAAGACGTTAATGGGACGTTAAAATCCAATGTACAGTGGCAGAAAGTCACAATAAAATCAAAAATAAAAATGGCTCTGTGTATATACAGGGTGTTAATTTAAAAATGTACCAATCTTATTATGTCAGTCTCTATGAAAAGATTTGAAAAACATGCAAAACATTTAATTTTTTTAAGATGACACTTTGTATGCTTGTTTTTAATCAATTTGTGTCAACTCTTAAGGTGGTGACATCAACCCCCAGAAGAAAGGTTAAGTTATACTTTTTTCAAAGGCCTTTAAAACAAGGAACCCTAAGGGTAAAGCCAGACTGTAAAGCGGGCGAGCGTTAAGCGAAAGAGCGATTTTTGCAAGACGAAGGCTGTACGTTAATTTCGCCCGCCCGCACAGTGTCGGTGTGGCCCATTGTGGCCACTTTTATTTATGTATAAGATTGCCAGAAAATCGCTCGCGAGCTTGACGCTTGCCCGCTCTTCAGTTTGGCTGTACCTAAACGTCGATTCTCGATTTTAATATATTTTTTCTATAGGATTCAGATGACGAAATATCTCACTTGGAATGGGAAACAGTCCGCGTTCGGTTTGTCAAAGCGGGTACCTTAAAAAAATTGGTAGAAGCCTTATCTACGGACGATGGCGAACTCGAGACGACCTACATCAACGTATTTTTGGCAACATACAGAAGTTTTTCCACACCAAAAGAAGTTCTCAAGTTACTCCTGGAAAGATACGAAGAACTAAGTGAGGCACCTCAGAATGGACGGCCGGAATCACATGAACAACATAAGAAGTAAGTTTATTTTTAATGACGAATTTAATATTAGTTACTGTGTCAGCATATTAGTGGCGACTTATGTGATTTTAAACAAGGGGGCACAAAAAACGTTATTTAAACACTCAATATGAACGAGATAGTGTCCCTTGCTTGTCTAAAAAGATTTATTTTATATGGAAGTATTAAGGCACTCCGCACTGAGACCGAGATTCGACGATCTTTCGACAGTATGTACGCATATATTCGTGTTTCAAGTGGCGACAACCGTATAGAGACGAGCATACGTTTAATGGTCAATTTTTATTATATTCTTAGCGAATGAAATCATTTGTCGATCGGAGAGCACCGATGTTCCCCGAAACCGACCGCGACGGGGCAAAAACAACCCCTTTGGACTATCCCACTGGGTCAAAAATGCCATAATAGAGCTCTCTAAGACAAATTCCCAAAAGCCTGAATCCTACCGAACATTATTAAACAGACAAAAAATAAAATGTTTTTTACCTGACAGGTTGACTTGTTTTGCTATTTCATTCCTAGCTTCTTCTGTGTACTCTTTTCGCAAATATTCTTTTAAAGTGTAATAATAAAGTACAGGGCGTTTTTAACCTTGTCCACAAATCTAAGATTAAACAAATTCATCTGTGGTACAAAAATGTGTTGACGTCACACTAATTTTTCCGAGTAAAAACCAGACATAATTACAATATAAATCACACACTGTAAACAAAATACAAAACCTTCTCTGTATTGCATTTGTTTATTAAAGGACGCGGATTGCTGAGATCGGACACGCTAATATGCCTACGTGCTGTCGGTGCCGGTGTAACAATCGCGTTCTGGTGTTTTACCGACCCATGTGCGGAGAACCTAAAAATTCTGTTAAACACATTAACTTACAATTATTTAAAAAAAAGAATATTGAATCAACTTCATTTTTACAGAACCCTTATTTCTGCTCTACATGTATGGCTCGATAGTTACCCGGAGGATTTTAAGGATCCTCCAAATTATACTGCATTACGTTTACTGCTCAATTTTTGTGAAGATTTCTTACCAAATACCGAATTAGATGCTAAAGTACGACATAGATTAGATAGGTAAGTATTATGAAACTTACAATATTTTTTGATACTTAAAGCGGCCCACAGAAGGTCAATATTATTGTGAAATATTTTATATATGGTTTTTTGTTCTTTTTCAAACATGTTTTAAGCGGTTTATTCCCGTTTGGGAACTCCTCGTTTGGGCACCTAATAACATTTTACCTGACCTGACTCTTTTTCTTCTGGTCTGGTCACCTCGAAAAAATGTATAATTATTTTTTTTGTTTGGTACCCTAAAGGTGGGAATAGAATTCTTAAGTGGATTTATAAAGTGTGTATTAGCAAAGAATACCAATCCATAGAACCTCACAACTGAGATCTCAGCGTACCTTAAAAATGTTTAGTACCTACCGCGACCAACAGATGGCGAAAGTAGTACGATGTCGCTTTTCTAATACGATTACCATCAGAAATTGATAGCAGTTGCTGACGAGCAGTCGGCCTGATCAGTTAGAGTGAGGATATACGCAAAATTTAATAAAAATAAAATCCCTGATAAATAGTACTATCCATAAGATTATTAAATTTATGATTTTAGAATAGGATATATCGATGGGTTTTTGACAAAGCATCGTAAGCGACTTTCGTCAGTTTTACGGAAAACGTTTTTTTTTTTCATTGGCTTTATTTCAGATGAAGATATGTTCTATATTGGTTCGGCGGTTCATTAAATTAATGCTAGTTATTTGGGTACACGCCAAAAAATAAATTAATAGTACCAAAAAATCAAAAAAAAAAAAATAAAAATAAAGCAAGTAAATAGAGAATTAAAAATCGACGTTTTGGTGGCACGTCTGCCACCTTTGTCAAAATAAATTAAATAAAAATAAAAAAATTAAAAATTAACTATTATTTAGGTTTAGAATTTTAAAATTTTTAGCTTTTTTATGAGATTCTGAAAACTTTGACATTAAATGTTAAATATGTTTGTTTTGTAATTCAAATTAAGAAGAAATCTAAAATAAAAACATTGGGATCTCGGTTTTTCTTTAAAAATAGCGCGATGGGAAGAAAAAATCGTTTCCCGTAAAATTGGCGAATGTCGCTTACGATGTTTTGTAAAAACGCATCGATGTATCCTATTCTGAAATAATAAATTTAATAATCTTATGGATACTGGGTCCATTTATCGGGGATTTTATTTTTATTAAATTTTGCGTATATCCTCACTCTAACTGATCGGACCGACTGCTCGTCAGCGACTGCTATGAATTTCTGATGGTAATCGTATTAGCAAAGCGACATCGTACTACTTTCGGCATCTGTTGGTCGCGGTAGGTAGTAAAAATTTTTAGGGTACGCTGAAATCTCACTTGTGGGGTTTTATGGATTGGTATTCTTTGGTATTAGTCTTGAGTTTAATTAAGGAATTTAAAAAAGAGTTGCCTACCAGAACTAACCAGACCCTCCACCTATACTCTGTAATAATAACAGAACTATTGTAATGCAGTAAGGCTGATACCGATTTAAGAGTCTTTACACATGGGTTCTTTTTAAATTTTTATTTGGCTAATGCGCATGACAGCGCTTATATAAATAGGTCTGTCTAAATTATTCAATTTTATGAACACCTTTAGGGTACCAAGTTCCGACACCGTTTTAAGCAACAATTTTTTCTTATCCATGTTTTAACCCAAAAAAAACTAGGTATTGTGCAATATATTAAAAAGAAGTCATTGCGCAAATATATTGCACTGTTTAGGGACGACTAGCAATATTATTCTACAATATTTTGCCCAATCCCTTAAGTCTAAATAAATCATTTCAAAGATTCTATTTCTTGTAGGTATACAAGGGAAGCTTATGTAGACCCAGTCCTAGCTCCTCCTCCCGCTTTTGCTATGAGATCTATAGCCTCGTCAGGATGGAGAAGTTACAAGTTACCAGAAGTTCCAGTCAGGCATTTTGCCGAACAGCTTACCAGAATGGATGTGGTAAGATGAATTATAAAAATAAATTTATTTTAAATTCGAATTTTAAGTGATCATTTATTGGTTACATATTTGTCCCCCACGAGCCTACTTTCGTAATAAAAAGGCACGAGCCTACTTTTGGGTTAATTTTCATTTTTTTAAATTATTTTTATCTTTGGACAAACCACGAAGGCTAAAAGCCTAAATACTAACGTACCGTGGCTGTCTTAAGCGAGGTAAGAGGGAGTTTGTTGACACGGGCACAATTTTAGGCGTTCAACCAATTATAACCGCTGAAATAATTGGTGACAACTTTGACGTATAATACATTGTTTAAACGTCAACATAACCGATTGGTGAATACCGTTTTAGAATTGATGATTTTGGCCGTAATTTCTGGCATGTATGACGTAACGTTTAACACAATTTAACGCCAAATTTGCTCTAATTATCGTTAATTATTAGGTAGTTTGTAGTTTCGCTAATTGGTCGAATCGCGTGCAAATAATCTTAGACCTCATTAAATGATTCATCGTTTTTTTAATTGCAGTGAATTGCAGCGGCTACAATTAGAGTTTTAATTCTTATTTATTGTGTAACTACGTATGAAGTTCAAGATCAAGTAAATAAAATACTGGTATAGTAAAAATTCCCGCAATTTTTAAATATTTACCGCTAGAGCTATATTTACAAAAATGGGTATATAATATATTTTGGGCATGTCGAATTAAATAGCGATATCGGAACTGTTGCCAAATTTCCCAGTTTTATGCTACATGAAATTGTTTTGTTTTTTTTTATATGATATGCCCCATTTATTTTTATACCAGTAAATTAGGCAGGTCAAAATTAGTAAGTTTTGACTTGGACTAGAATGCTATTTATTCTATTCTATTCTATTTTTTTTCTTGGTTTTGGTCCCTTCAGGTCCAATCCACCACTCTCCCCTTCCGGACTTCTTCCGGATCTGGATAATCGAGCTCGTAGCTCCCAGAAATTCCAAAAAGAAAACAAAAATAATGCTATAATCGATGCAATGCATAAATTGTCGGCTGTCAAACCAAGACCTGCTACTGGTGTTACGTATAACCTTCACTTTCACTACTGACAGTTCCTATGGCACGCCCATCTATTTCCCGCCATTTGAGAAATGCCTCGTGTTCACCACCAAACAGGATACCATCAGCTTATAGGAATCTTCGCTCACAGCGCTTAGATCCAGAAGAAAGATGCCGTCAATTTAGCGTGAATCTTTCCTTGATCCCCGAAGATAAAAACGTCCGTACGGCACCTCTAATCGCCACTCCGGGAAGAACTTTGTAGTCTCTCTACGCACGTCCGCACTGTCCGGAGGTCAAACAAATAGTTGTAGAATGTTATCTCTACTAGTTTCTAAGATATGATTCGTTAAATTCAGCAAAATAATAATAATAAAAAAAAATTTATAGCTAAAAGTTGTTTTGTATTATTAGCATTAAGGGGCATACAATTCAAATTCTTGATCAAAAAATACTAATATATTCGTAGTTCAATTGAGGTTGTTATTGGATGACATGTCCATAGGAAATGCGCTCCTTGTCTCCTGGTAGCGCAGTGAACATAGTCCTTGATTTCTAACCCAGAAGACCCGGATTCGATCCCCAACAGGGAGACATTTTTAGGAAGTAGATATTTAAAAATAACGGTCGTGGTATCACTACCGCCTTGTCAAAATTCTGATTAGTACCTGGGCCAGTAATAAAATTGACTTCATGATAATAACACGAATCTACCACGATATATTCATACCGTCATATATGAAAGCGGCGCTTTAACCCAGCCTAACAATGTCAAATATTTTGGGTGTCGGACTGGGCAAACGCGTAACTTTTTTGTCGGACAAGTTTACTACAATGTTTTACATGAAATTTTTAAACATTGTGCCGAAAATCGTAACGGTTACAGTTACGAAACCCGCCCAATCCGATCCCAAAACATGTCCGTGGGTCTTATGGTTTCGTGACTGTAACACTTATACGATTTTAGGCACAATGTTTAAAAATTGCATGTAAAACAATGCGTTTAGCTTGTCCGTCAAACAAAGTAACGCGTTCGCCCGGTCCGACACCCGAAACCCGAAACATTTGACATTGACAGGCTGGGTTAAAGCGCCGCTTCCATATATAGCGCTATGAATATTCTTGGTAGACTCGTCAAAAGGAATCCCACTAAAAAGGTTTTAAAAGTGTTATTATCATGAAGTCAATTTCAATACTGGCCCAGGGACTATGTATGTTTCAGTGCTTGGACAACGTTGACGGAACAGGGGGATAGATGGGTTAAACATCTAATAACCCGCCATCCTCGGTACTCTGGTACCTAGTCACTTGTGGGCTGTCACAAATATCAATTTTAGGCCTTCAACCAATTATAACAGCGGTAATAATTGGTGACAACTTTGACGTAAAATAGATTGTTTAAACGTCAACATAGCTAATTGGTAAATACCGTTTTAGAATTGGTTCTTGGCCTAAAATTCATGAAAGATAAAAAACCTTAATTTTTTAGGTTTATAGAAGGAACAGTTTAAAAATGTAAATTTGGTGCTCTTTGATAAGAAAAAAATCACAAAAAGTTTAAAGCAAATAAATCGGCATGTTTGTCTTCGCGGCCGCCTTTGCTATATTTCTTTTATGATATGCCGGTTGATGCAGCTGGTCATCGCACTATGGGATAGAAATTAATTTTTTGGTCAAAATTCTGAAACCAATCTAACTTAAAATGAGGTGCTTTTTATTGGAAAAATATTATAAATGATTACAAATGCTTTTGGAAACCTAAAACTTATTATATGTCATTATAAATTTACACCCCCTTAACATTATTATTTTTTATTGTACAAAATAAACTAAAATGTCAGCTTGTTTGGTTAATTCGGTAGTATTCTAATCAGTAATCCGATGATTATTATCTCATATGATATACAGGGTACGACAATAGGTATGATTTTTTTAAATGGAATACCCTGAATATTTATATTACCACCAAAATAATCTTTTAAAATGCTTTAAAAAAGTACTACATTTGATGTGTCTATCAAATATCAATTAGTTTCGGAAATATGACCATCCAAATCTGAAAAATAATTTTAAATTATTCTTAGAAGCGTAATAGAGATACATCTTTACAACTTTTTTATTTTTTAACGTATAAAATAAATAAAAAAACACTGTTTTGTTGGGTAGATTCTGTAGAATCCATATCTTTCATCAGAATGCTTTTATCTTTTAGGATATACAGTGTAGGACAAAAAATATAAAATTTTAAAATGGAAAACCTTGTAAATTATAAAAAAATCTTGTATCTATCCTTACACTCAGAAGTAGCAAAAAGTAGGAAGGCAATTGTAAGTACAAAAACTGATTAAGAAAAAGGTAAAAAAATCTTTGACAAAAGTAGCGAGACTTCGCGAGACTGCATCGGAGACACAACAATAGCTCTTATTATTTAAACTCTTTTACTTTTTTTTAGTAAACAAGGCTAATAATAAACTAAGTAGATTAAATGCTTTATATTTATGTTTACTTAAAATACATTTTCAAGTTTCTTATTACCCCAATAGAAGTCGTCATATCCTTTTATAATTTTGCGTACATGTAGTTTGGAGTATCTACTTTAAAATACACAGCATGAGCCATTAAAATTTCAAAGTTGCTTTTTGGCCAAAATAATGGATTTCTATCCCATAGTGTATCGGCGCGTCGCTGTAAAGGATAGTGGCGCCTTTGTATAAAAATAGCCCGATTGCAGGCGGCCTTTTTATGTTTTTTTTGTATTAATTTCAAAGGGTACCAAATTTGCGCTTTTAAAAATGTTCTTACTATACTAATACTGATATTTTAAGAAATGTTACCAGCTTATCTTATTTTACGATAATAGAAGAACCTATGATAACTAAAGCCGGGATTTGATAACTTTATAACTTTCGGTCACTGAACTTGGTGTTTAAAGAAAATAAATTGTTAAACGTCTCTATTTAGCATTGAGTTGCATGTAACATTGATAAAATTATTCAATAATCTCTATTTATGGCCCCATTTTTATTGTTATTGTATTTAAATAGCTTGAATAGGTTATTTATAGTATGTGCGCTCAAGCAATTGAGATCAATTGTTAAGGTAGTAAAGTTTTATTTGGAAATATCAATTTAA
This sequence comes from Listronotus bonariensis, assembly GCA_014170235.1. Taxonomy (NCBI): domain Eukaryota; kingdom Metazoa; phylum Arthropoda; class Insecta; order Coleoptera; family Curculionidae; genus Listronotus; species Listronotus bonariensis. The sequence continues at coordinate 32,839 of JACEGR010007202.1, read as the reverse complement.
ATTAGGATTTAAAAGTTTTATTTCTATAATTTAGGTGGTTTTTTTCTTTTAAAAACTAAATCACAATAGTTATTTTTGTACCAAGGGCGTAAGGATTGTGTGCCATGATATGGAAGTCTGGTGTCGAAACAACCATCTTATAATCAACACTAACAAAACTGTATACATGAACTTCTTTATTAAAAAACCGTTACCATCAAATTTTGAAATAAATAATAATATTAAATTTTCTGAAACAACCAAATTTTTAGGAACCATTTTTGACTCCACAATGTCTTTTAAAAATCACGTTGATTATGTCTGCGCAAAATTAAATTCGGCGTTTTATGCAATCCTTAACTTAAAAAATACACTGGACGAATCGGGATTGCTCTCTGTGTACTATTCACTGGCTTACAGCCATCTTTCAAATAATATTGTGTCCTGGGGAGGTAGGAATGCATCTGAGAGAGTCTTTGTGGCGCAAAAAAGACTACTGAGGTTAATTTTTAATCTTAAACCGCGTGACAGCTGCAAACCTTTATTTATCCAGAAAAGAATCCACACTTTGCCATGTGTGTTTATTTTTAAGTGCGTGACTTATGTAAATTCTAATATGGGACTATTTAGGAGACTTGGAGAGTTAAATCATTACAGCACTAGAAACAGGACTATTATAGATGTTCCTTTACACAGGACCTCCTTTTTCGAAAACTCTCCTTTTTATGGTTGTCTTACTCTCTACAACAAGCTTTCAAGAGAATTTAGAAATATGCATGGTGGTAAATTCAAGAACGCCGTTAGGCAATTTCTTATTGACAAGGCATTTTACTCGGTTGCAGAGTATATGCGACATTAGACTTAGTTACTTTGCTTGCGTTTTGATTTGACAATTTTAATATTCTTTTATATGTATATATTTATACAAAATTTTAACTTTATTTATAGTAATTATTTATAGCTAAGGTTTCTGTTCATTTGTATTCTTTTTTTTGTGTGTTTTTACAATTACATTTTATATATTTATGTGTCTATGTATATTTGTGTATATCTATATATTTTTTATAGTATTTATATTTATATTTATTTATATTGACGACCCCTTTGTACCTATTGTGCATTTTAAGGTAATATATTCTATCTATCTATATCTATCTATCTATCTATCTAAAATAGCACTTTTACGCCCGCGGCTAAAAGTTGTTGCTCGAGTTCCGCGAGGGCAACAATTAGCTGTGGGCGTAAAAGTGCTTTACGCCAGAGGTGCAAACAATATTTTTTGTACGATAGAAATTAGTATACAAGCATTCTCTGTAGTTAGGAGAAAATTTCCCAGCGTTTAATGTTTCAAATTCTAATCAGTATACGTTTAACATATGTTTAATTAAATAAATGGTTGTTTTACCAAAAAAAAATGGGGCATTATTTAATTTTATTATTGTTTTATAAATTTATAAATGCGGGCGTTTTTGATACTTTTTTGCCCTAGGGCGTAAAAGTGCTATTTTACGCCCTCAAATGGGGGCGTAAAATTGTATTTTACCCCCGTCGTACAAAAATTATTAAATTTATTCTATATTTTAATAAAAATTTTCTTAACTCAAATAATATACAAACTTATGGGTTCAAGTAAGAATTGAAATGGGAAGGCTGTCGAATTATGCTTTTTCTGATGATATTACTTCTTCGTTTTGATAAAAATTATTTAAAAGGCATGCTTTTTTTTTAAATGTGAGAACAATAAAAGTCAAAGGGATCTTAATCTGGCAAAAAGGTGGTTGGGGATGGTTGTTAGATTCAGGATTATGGTAGAATAATCAAACTCTTATTTATTTTAATTAAACATGCACAAGATCCTTGTTATTTTGTATAAAACGCTCCATGATTTATGTTTGTTAATATAGATTTTTTTTACAGGATTTATTTAAGAAACTAGTCCCACATCAGTGTTTAGGAGGAGTGTGGTCCAGACGGGATCGAAGTCGCTCTCACGAAGCTGCCACAGTTTTAGCAACAGTTAACCAATTCAATGCAGTATCTTTTAGGTAAATAATTTCTCAAGTGTATATTGGCTAATGGTAACCTTTGGTCTAGGTTTTATAAAGAGCGTGAGAATAAAAACATTTTATTGTATATTGGAGCTACAGAGAATTGCCGGATAGTCGGGGAAGTTTTCCCATCCTGTATAATTATACCGTTGTTACCCCCAACTTTTTTGTAGTTTTTAAGAGAGTCTAATATAAATTGATATTTTTGTAATTATCATGACCTTAAAATCACTTCCGGTTTAACCGGAAGTACCATAAATTCTCTTATTTTAAATAGAAGTACCTACTTGTCTTTCTATATTTGTATTCTGTATAAAATTCCCTGTTTAATAATATATCATACAGGGTGTTTCTTTTCCAAATGGCGACCCGAGAAGATTTTTAAATAAAATTAAGTAAGAATTCCGGTATTCGGATATCGTCAATAACTGATCTATGGCCGCCATCTTGAAAATAAACAATATTTTGTGATACGTCATTGAAAATATATTTTGGTGTAGAATTTAAAAATAAAATAAAACAGGGCTGCTTCCATTTAAAATGTTTGTCAAATTTTGAATTTTCTCTCAATAATTACATAAAAAACTGAAATTATTAAATCTAAATAATTTATTAAAGAAAGTAGAATATGTCACTACCTGTGGAAGTAAAAAGGTCATTCTGGTATTTTCACAGCCTACTTAGCAAAAAATATATTTAAAACAAAAAGAATGGTGGTACTTAATTTTCTTTAAAAATCCTCTCTGGCCGCCATTTTAAAAAGAAACACCCTGTATCATTAAAGAGGAAATTTTATATAGAATATAAATATAGAAAAAAATTAGGTACTTGTATTTAAAATAAAAAAGTTTATGGTACTTCCGATTAAACCGGAAGTGATTTTGAGGTCATGATAATGGCAATGTTAATTTATGCCATTATAATACTGTAATAGTATTTTACGTTATAAGTTCGGTAGGTGACTTTTTTTTGCCCTTTCGGGGTCATTCCACCCAGGCCGACGACCGCCCCCTAGGTGGTGCACTGCAGCCTGAAGGCTTATTGTACCTTGACCCCTACTCCTTCCCATTCACACACCATTCATTCCATAACTTGGATGGTTGTTGCTCGGTCCGTTTTCACCCCCGAGCAGAACACCGTGTGCCGCCGGTCACCCATCCAAGTATGGGCGCGCACTTCACTGCTTAACTCCGGAGATCGACGCTTGCCGATACAGGTAGGTGACTTATTACAGTACGAGATGTTTACGGACGAGGCGACGCAGACGAGTACTGTAATAACACCTAACGGACGTGTATCGTATGATATTTTATTTCATACTGTCTTTATGAAAATTAATGAATAAATAATATTTATAAAATTTTAAGAGAACATGTTAGTTTCAAATTATTTTACCTTAATTACGTAGGTAACAGCCTTGTTCTCCATATTATAGGTAACTATGATTTTTCTTCGCTTGTCGCTATCAAATTGATAAAAAAATATTAAATTAGTTGTAGCTCCTAAACGGTATTAGGTAGGTAACGCTAGATAGGTTCAAATTAAATAGAAATTACCAAATTTAGTAAAACAGAATATTTTTGAAAATGTAACAATAAGTCTGTTTTATAGTAATATGATAATTTTCATTTACTAAAGTTGGTAGAAAAATATATTTTACAAGTAGAAGTTCCTAAATGGTATTAAATAGGTAACGCTAGATAGAGGTTTAAATAAAATAGAAATTACCAACTTTAGTTAAACAAAATACTTTAAAAAATGTAATAAGAAGTCTGTTTTGAGTAATCTAACCATTTTTATTTACTAAAGTTGGTAAAAAAATATATTTAAGTACAAGTAGAAATTCCTATACATCCTAATATCACATGAAAACTGCTTAATATATGAGTACTTAAAGATTTAATTTCATTTTGGCATCCAAAAATGACATTAATTAAGGCATAACAACAATGATCACGTGGACATTTATACTGATACATGACAGCGTTGCTAGGCAACACATTACGATACCAGGTACCGTAATGTGCAATTTACCGGCTCCAAATTAATACAGGGTAAGTGGATGCACTGGACAGTATGAAATTAAATGTTTATTAGTTTTTCTTAGAAACTGCATAAAAAATTGGGAGGTAACATTCTGTGTCACCCGGTGTGTATAGAATTTAAATGATATATATTTTTAAGGAACTATTTAGCCATTCTAATCTTTGTTTTATTTTTAGGGTTATTTCATCAATTTTAGTTGATCCGGGCCTAAGAACTCATGATAGAGCGGCTCTAATAATATGTTGGATAGACATCGCACAAGAATTAAGGCTAATAAAGAATTTTAGTAGTTTAAAGGCCATCATCAGTGGGCTACAGAGTAGTCCAGTTTACAGGTAAGAAAAAAGCGATGGTGCTTACATTTGTCATTTTTAACAACTTTGTGTTTTGATCAACAAAAAGCTTAGATCTTTATTTTTAATTCAGAAAATTTCTCCTTTAAAACTTATTGTAAAATATAACATATAGTCGATATGTAATAGTATTTCCTTGAAGATACGCCCTGATCACTTTTATTACCTTGATTTTAAAGTCGCTTCTAAGATCCAACCACAACCCTCATAAAATAATTTTTTCCTTATACGCTCCAAATGGACAGGCCCTGAACTTTCCACTTTGTTCTTTCTGGTATCCCTATACTTTGGGCACTTTACATTGACAGTAAATACCCAGTAAGTAACTATGGTTACTGATTTTTTAAACCAATAAAATATATTTTTATTGTGGTAACTAGCGTGACTGACCTTTTCAAACAGGTCTTTCCTTCTCCTCCAAATCTTCAAGTTTTTAAATCCTGTGTCAACAAACTTCCTTTAACCTCGCTTAAGACACCCACAGTTTAGGCTTTAAGCCTTCGTGGATTGTCCAAAGATAAAAAAAACTAGAATAAGTTTTACCAAAGTAATTAAATAATTACTTTCTAAAAATGTCACTTTATGTATGTACTAATGCAAAGTTGGGAACATCCTTATTATTGCAGGAAGTAACTAAGCATAAAACATGGTGTACCTGTAAAGTAAATAAATATTTTACTTGTCAATAAAGTACAGAATCGCAGAAAATTAATTAAAAATTTTCAAAAATACGATACATAGCGCTAGCAAATTAAAAAGTCGGCCATATTGAAAAATAATCCCAGGACAATCTTGCCAATGATTTATTTGTCACTAGTCACAATAAAATAAAGTTACTACATATTATTACATGTATGATCTGCTGTTTTATTTTATAGAATTAGAGAGTTAGTGATTATCTCATTGTAGTTAAACAGATAATACAGTATTTTAACGTGTAAAAAATTACAGGCTTCAAAAACTTGGCAAACCATACCAAAAGAAAAAATCGAGTTGTTTGATGAACTAGCTCGAATATTTAGTGAAGATAACAATCAATGGACTCAAAGGGAACTTTTAATGAAGGAAGGAACAGCCAAATTTGCAGGTAATTCTTACAGTAGATAGAAGAATCCTATACAAAGTATTATAGAAGTTATTTAATGTATTTAATAAATAAATAAATCTTGATAAGAAACCAACACAATAAATAATACTAATTTTATTTTCAATCTTATTTTTTTAGATACTGTAGGAGAAAATGATAAACAACTCCAAAAACTATTTCAAAAACAAAACAACCATACGTCCAGCATCTCTTTTGGAACGATCCCATATCTGGGTACTTTTTAACCGATTTAACAATGATTGACACGGCTATTCCGGACATCATTGGGGATGGACTTATAAATTTCGATAAAAGGAGAAAAGAATTTGAGGTTTTGGCACAGATTAAACTTCTACAGGTAAGTTTGGCGTAAAAACTGATAATAATTATTTAAAAATAACAGTAGTAAAGTATAAAACATCAATGCCAAAAGAAAATTATTTTAGGGTGCTGCCAACGCATATAATTTCATGGAAGATTCAGCATTTGATAGATGGTTCGATTCTATTTTAGTATTGGATGACCGTGAAGCTTATCAACTTAGTTGTCAAATTGAGCCACCTACAGGCGGACCAAATAGAAAAGATAGGTAAAAAATGTGATTTACAAATTATATTGTATAAAATTTTTCACATAGAATATTTAATGTAAACATAGGAAGATATGCGTTTTTTCCACTGTGTCTACACGATAGGTTTACTTGTAACTGGTATTTTCATAGGAACATCAGTTGCATATTGTTAGCACCTTTTTTTAGTAAATCCAGTATAAACTAATTTTTTCACATAGGAACATTAGTTACTTCTGCTTGCCCTTTTTATTATAAAATCCAACTGATTTATTTGGTGTTTATTTATTAAAGTATGTACCGTACGGGTCCCAGTTTTGTGTAAATTGCAAAAAAACTAATAAATGGAGAAAATTTTCTCTATTTCTTACCGTTTTTTGCAATTTATTCAAAATTGGAAGGTGTACGGCCTAAACTGACTTAAAATTTGGATTCAGCGGGTCAAAAAACATACCTGTTGATAGGTCGCGTCCGCTGTACAAACACGTTTTTTTGTGCACCAGTGCGCCGGTCCATATATATTAAAAAAGTTTCTGTACACAGGACGCGGCCTATCTAGGGGCATGTTTTTGTCCCGCTGGTGTATTCCTTCCAAACACCTTTGTGTACATTCAAAAACAATTATATTCATAGGAACATAAGTTGCTTATTATTTATACCCCTTCCTTTTAAATATAACATTGAACTTAAATCTTTGGCATTTATTTAGTTAGGTACGTTAAATTTTTACTTATTGAATCCCCTTAGGGGCGCACTTTTCCTGAGGCGCTGCTAGGTTGGATGATTTTCAAAAAAAATAGGTTGATGCCAAATACAGGCATTTACTTGGTCAAATTAAATACGATTTAAGTTGTCTTAGATAAATTACCCTCTTTCCTTTTTCTACACCAAATTATTATTTTATGGATTAAAAAGTAACTTTTATGTTGCACTAACTTTGAGGATATGTCCTACTTTATTATTTTTTTCTTTTAGAAACAATAAAAAATCTACTCCCGGCCACCAGAAAAACGACTCCATCACTAGTACTAGTAGCAGTAATAGTTCTCAATTTTACTGTGACGTTGACAGTATAACTAGTTCTCCGCATAATAGTATAGATAGAAAACTGAGTCCAAGCCAAATGTCAAATTCAAGTAGTAATTCCTCGCTACGGAGTTTGGATATTAGCTTAAATAGCTCCCACTCAGGTTAGTTTAACTTTATTTCTTTTACTTACGTCTTAAAAAATATAACAAAAAAAATAGTGTCATATTTCATCAAAAATGTTTAATATTTGATCTCCTTGTTAAATTTGAGTTTATTCTTTGGTTTATTGGTCAGTAAAAATTTGCTTCAATGGTGAAAAGAAAACTGATGTATTTAGGCCATTTTAATTTGGCTATAACGAAATCAAAAACAACTAAATCAAATAGTATAGCAGTGGTCCAGAAAATTAGTAACTGAGGTTACAAAGGCGCATCACAATTCAGAACACCTTTTATTTTCATCATGCTTACGTCCTTGTCAGATCGAAATGACACGATTTTAAGGAATGTGAAGAAAGCTGTCAAAAAAATTGTAAACCTTATTGTTACCAAAGTCGGTCTATATAGGGTCGCGACATTCGGCCATATTGCTTTGACGTGTTATGACGTCACATCTTCCATTTTTCGGCCATGTTGTTCAGTGCCGGAGATATACAGTTTATTGTATTAGTAGAACAACCGTTTGCACAACAGTTTTTAATTATTATTAAGTTGTAAATTCTTTTACTTTAAATAAAAAACATTTGGAATTACATATTTCAACAAATTTCTCTTCCAAAACAATGCAAAATGAAATGCGCAAATTCTAGACGCCACTGGATTGATCATCAGCTTTGATTTTACCCAGTCTTGCCAACTTTTCTCCGTGGGGTGCCCTTCCTTGCGTCCCCGACCTCGAACAGCCTAAAAGTTGAGGATGTGTCGCAACCTTATAAATATAAACTAACCTTAATTGTTACGGACAATAAAACTAAGTGTTTTTAGTTTATAGAATTCGTTTTTATACCTTTTATTAACAATCAAACGTAACTATGGTTACATTAACGACAAATCTTAACTTGTCAATGTCTCGAAGTTTACACTACAAAAGTCGAATCTATACTAATCCAATCAGATGTTTTTGTCGCCCCTTTATAATATGGTGGAAAACTGAAGAATGATCTAGAATTTTGGAGAAATATCGCGAAAATTCCATAGTATAGGATGGCATAAAAGTTCTCAATGGATAATTGGGGCGTTATCGGAAACCTTCGAAACTGATGAAAGAACTTGGAAAATCTAAGGTAAATTATTCAAATAAATTATCAGACTAAATTAAATGGTCCTAACTTTATACAATTCTATAAACTAAAAACACTTATTTTTAATGTCCGTAACATTATTATTAAAATAATAATAATAATAATATATATTTTGCTTTAGGTAGTGCAAACAATCGTCTACAAGTGCCTTTATTGAACAACTCAGGTACTTTAAGTAATCACTCTCAGAAAAGCAGTCCTGATTTCTATATAATAAAGGTAAGTTATAAAATATTATAACTTGTTAAAATACTTTCAAAAAATCTCACATCGTTTTTTTTAAGATATAAAGAAAAATTAATATTAAATTTCGTGAATGTAATGTAATCAGTGTATAGATGGGTCCACATTTAATTAATTCTGAAAGCGATACCGCAAAGTACACAAAAATGATAAAGTAAACAAACCTTCTTGAATGCACATAGCCTCGGACAGAGCCTGATCACATGTTTTTAGATAAATAATAAAAAAACACATTGCTAAACCACGTTTCACCTACTTAAAAAACATTCTCTTATTTCGCCTCTGTCCTACTATAAAACCGGTAGCACGTGGCGTGGTACTAAAAACTCGTCGGGTTAAATATTTTTGGAATTGATTACGGAATCTATGATGACAACCACCAAAACACTTAGCACAAATTGAAGACTAATTATTCTTGTATTTTTTATTGCATTTATTCAATAAATTATAAAAATTATTTAAAAACACGAAATTTAACTGCTAAAGCAACAACAAGAAAAACTTGACCATCAATTGTCATATACTAGTTTAAAATTATGCCGATGAGGGCTTTTTTAACAATGTTGCAAGCTAATTTGGACACTGATAACTGCTTGTTTATGGCGTTGCTGCAAGGCAATTGCCAGCTCAATGTGGTGGGAAAATCTGATTTTTGAGCTTCCGCTCCCAGAAATTCCGGTTTAAAAATTCAAATATTTAAATCAATAATAGCGATGCTTCTGAACATGCATAACGACTATTACTGCCAGCGGCTGCTACTGGTATCGCGCATAACCGTCACTCACTACTGACGTTTTTCCGCAAGGCGTGCCACCTCCTCGACCATACGAAGGCACCATGTGTTCAACACCAAAACGAAAAAACCTCAAGCTTTAGGAATCTTCACTCACAGCGCTTAGCGCCAGAAGAAAGAAGCCCCAATTTAGCGTGAATCTTTTCTCGATCCCCAAAAGTACAGCAACGCTCGTACGACGCCTTCAATCGCCTACCCGGGAAGTCTATGTAGACTTCACGTAAACGTACCGCACTACTCGAAGACCGCGGAAAGAGTGAGCTTAATTTGAAATATCTATAACTTGTAATTTTACTATTTGTAGGTTACCTATGAAACGGACAATCCAGAAACGGGAAGGTGTAGTGATGTACAAAAGTATAATGCTCAGCAACAATGAGAGGGGCGCCACAGGTCATTCGTAATGCCATGTAACAAATTAGGTCTAGAAGGAAATCCTGATCAGTATGCTCTTGCTCAAGTATTACCAGAGAGAAGGTGAGTGAAGAATTTGTGGTCTATTATGACGTCATCAACTCAGCACTGGCACCAACTCTAATTTTTCTTCCACAATTAGCCCAGTTTATAGTTTTGCTGACGATAGTTCCTTTGATTTTAACATTTAGTTTCTTTTTAAGCTCGATTTAAAGAGAGCACAGGAGTGAAGTAGATATCTCTTTTACAGAACTTTTATTAAATTTTTGATTGGGGTGCCAACAATTTTTTTCATTATAATGCTATAAAATCCAAATCATGTTCACCACGGACGTATATACAGTGTGTGTCCTGGTTAGGGTGTTACAAGAGGACAAATGGACCAAAAAGTTTTGAATCTTTCAATCGTCTTTGAGACAACTGGTTGCTTGGTCCAAAAGTAAAAAATATAAATTTTACTCCGATTGGTAATCTACAGGGCGAGTTATCACTAAAAATATGAATAATGACCAATAGTAAAGTACCTTTATTTTTAAAAATAGGTCAAAATTGTAATAAAATTGACATAAAAAAATTTTATGTCAAGATTTAAAGTTAAGGAATTAAAGTAAAAAATATACAGGGTGTCCGGGAAAATGTGGGAAATCTCTCATGCACACGTATGGAACAGATGAATAACAATGACAAGTTCCTATAAAATTTTTCCGTTTAAGCCCTGCAGAGATATGATCCCCCAAAGGGGGTAGCTAGAAATCGATTTTTGTGAATAACTTTAAAGCGCTCTGTATAATTTGATAATATTTTAGTACGATACATACTAGTAAAGACCCCTCTTAAAAATAGTGCCCTGGAAACTTATGTCGCTTCTTTAGTTTGCCAGGGACGGACTAGTTTTCGCATTATTTATTGATAATATTTTTTACGCCCTGTATGGTGAAGACACAAAAATAGTTTTTGGTAGTTTAAACTTTTTGCTAAAAAAAGGTTGATAATTAATTTTGTTTGTATACAGGTGTTCTCAAAGTGTTTATAAATGTGTGCCGGTTTTATTAAATAAATACCTAAAATTGAAAAATAATCTCAGAACTATCGTGCACTATTGTGCTGAAAATCGCACAGAACACGAATAAAAATATTAATTAATTTAATGTGATGATTTTTTACGCAGTTTTAAAATGTCAGGTTTTGTTAAAGTTTTATTTTTTTATACTCCAGTTTCGGCTGCTTTTTATAAAACAAATTTGGCAAATTGGCTCTTTTTGTAACTTTTACAAGCTGTTAAATTTATCGACTTAATTTTAAAAACTTTCTGTATATTTTAAAAGCTCAAGCATAACATTATTTTCTTTCAGAAATGGTTCTCCCTCCAAACGCCAATGTTTACTACGCAGTCAATACCGCGCATAATTTAAATTTTATTTTGCGTCCCAAAAGGCTGAAGAAACCAACTCCACCAGCAAAGGGTTCAAAGGTAAATCCAAATCGTAACAAATGCTGAGATGGGACACTTTCGTATAAGTGTTCCGATTAAATATATGTAAAATAAAGGTTTGTTTAAATGTAGAGAAACTTATACCTTAGAATTGTATGTCTAGTCGTTGTTGTGTAATGTTGGTATGAACTTCTTATTAAAATAACCCCAAATAAATTATATAATTTTTACAGTCCGACAGAAACATATTTTTTGTCTTTGTATTGTATACTCAAACCTGGTATTTTTTGGACGTACTCTTTTTAAATTAAAAAGACACTGGCTAAACGACCGCCGGCGGTTTTGCTCAATTATTAGAAGAAAACCGCGTATATCAAAGCAGCCGAAAATTTAAATTAATTTATAACCGGTAGTTTTTATCTAGTTTATCGGTAGATGCCGCCGTTCGGCGGTTTTACTTATAAAAACTATTAAGAACCGCCAAATAATAGTGAAAGTTAACTTAACCTTAATAATTATTTGTTTTATTGTTTAAAATAATTTTTTATTGATTAAAAAACCGCCTAATTTTATAAATTTAGCCAGTGCCAATTGAAAAAAAACAAATCTAAAATCATGGGCCAAAAATAGTAAATTATTTATGTTAAATTAATATTAAAAACTTAACATGAACAAATATGAATAAAAGAGGAAAAGCTTTATTTTTGTCAAAAGTCAACATAGGGATATAAAGCTAACATTTTAATAAATAAATAAAAATAAGTGCACAGTTTAAAATACTGCACACATTTAATAATAATTAAATGACGGCTAGACCAAAATTACAATTATTGTAAAGTTATTTTATTATCGAATCAGACTTTGAAGAATATACAGACAGGTCCACGCTACTAGACACATACACTGGGAACTGATGAATTTACTATTGCCCGCTTTGATACTTACCACGTCTTTGCAATGAAGGTCGTAAGGTATAGTGTATCTCAAAGTATATCGCTTTGGCTTTTGACGGCAGTACTTAGTTCCACAAATGTTCTATGGGGTTAAACATACAGTGATACGGAGAAAGACGTAAGACAGTATGCCCAGCCTGTTTAGCCAAATTGTCACATACATATTGTTTTTTAATTGCATATGAATTTAGGACTTCCAAAAGTTGCGCTTTTTTGTAACTGAATGCAAAGTTAATATCATTTTCTAACAAATATTCCTGGATTTCAGTTTTTGAACTTGATGAAGCTGGTGCTTTGTGTAGCAGACGGCTGTGGTAGCTTGCGTTATCCATGACAATAACACTGTTGTTTGGAATATAATTTTGAAACCAGTTTTCAAAAAGTTCTGCGCTTGTATCCTCGTGATAATCCAAGCTAGAATCCTTAATATTCTTTGCAGACAACGCAAGCAGTTTGGGACAAATCCGTCTTCTGAACCAGCGTGTATTATGGTAATGCGTTTTCCTTTATTTGAAGGTGCTTTCGTCTGACAGTTTTGACTGGAATCCACCCATCCTTTGGATACTGTGTCGTGTGTATCGAACCATGTTTCATCAAGGTAAATTATGGATCTGTTTTCTAACCTATATCTTTTAATTTCTTGAAGGTAATTAAATCTCCAACTGCGTAATCTGTGCGATTCCATTACTACTTGTCTTTTGTCTATTTTGCGGTATTTAAATCCCATTTTACAAACAACTCTATGGAGGGTGGCACGGCTAATATTTATATTAGTGTCGTCTTCTTCTAGCTTCGTTTTCAGTTTATCCAAGGTAGGAACAACTCCGCTTTCATAAAGACAATATATTTTCCTTCTTATTAGGTCTTGATCACTATTGTCTATACGGTGAGATCGAAGTTTCATACACATTTTTTACAACCTGTTTTGCATCTAATGACAAATTATTTCGACGCGACATACTTATATGTATTCTCGTAAAATAACTTTTTCGAAACGCACAGTAAAAACGGTTATTCAACACTGCAACTCAAAATATTAGCAGAAATATTTACATTAATGGTCAAGAGATATTTATACCTGGCCCACCCCTGTCATTATGAACTCATAGGTTTGCCCAATAACAATAGGTCATAAATCATTAAAGGTTTATTGGGGTATTGCCCGTCAAAACCCAAAGCGATATACTTTGAGATACACTATATAAAACTCACAAAAACAATGCGATAAAATTGAGGAATGTTTTTTATTACAAATTGAGATCTCTTTCGGTTAGTCATGCGCATATGTTTATTAATCGAGGCGGACAGTAGTAAATTCATCAGTTCCCAGTGTATGTTTCTAGTAGCGTGGACCTGTCTGTATAATTGAACTAAAAGTATTTACCAATACAAAAAACCTTTAACAAATATAACTGTGATAAAAAAATCATGTTATACTCTTTATTCATCACACGTATTATTAATTACGTTACTTGTATAATTTTTTAATTTATTTTTAAGTAAAAAGTTTACCACATTGGTGTCTATTAGCCATATGAGTTACTTTTAAGTTATTTTATTTTTTTAGATGTTGTTTATTAATAAGTATTATTAATTGTATGCTTTGCAAATATAGAAAGTCTGGTTAGAGGTTCCAATAAAGACACAGTCTATTAAAAGTATCTGAAAAACATATTTACTTGAGTTTACCAAATTTTCTTATTTTTAGAGAAAATGAGCTGATTTGGTTTTTCTTATTAATTTGTTTTAATTATATACAGTTAGTGTCCTTTCACGTATCACAGTGTTTTAATAAAAATATATATTTCTTTGTGTTTATCTATTTATTTTTAAACACATTGGTTCTTATAACCCAGTATCTCACAAAATATGATACGTAAGGGTTTTTAACATATATTTGTAATCTTTTAAACCTTTCATTTGTGCATTAATTTAATTCTAAAGAAAAAATCATACAAATGGATTTTTAGTTTTGAAGTTTGTCACGTCAGATCTTTGCTGAATTTGTTCAAACAAAATTTTGTACTAAAAAAATATGAATAAAAACATTTATTCGTTGCTACACAGTGTTTATAGAATATACCAGTGATTATGTAGAAATTCTTAGTTAACAAACCTCTATAATTTTATTGGAAGTCTTAAACGCCCTGCAGTGGTGTTTACGGTAAAAAAGTATAGTGAATCTCTAAACCATTGTTATGTTAACTGTAATAAACCCTGTAATATAGTTATACAAATTTAAGAGCTTAATTACACACTTTTTATTTGGCGCTATTCACAATTTTTAATTATTAAAGAGTCGGCTCTAACAACGTTGTAACTCTCAAATAGTATGAAAATGATATTTCTTTATGATTTGGTCGATTTTCAAAAGCAAATTTTAGTCATATTCCGGTATGGAAACAGAACCGTCGACCATAGAAAACACATGAAATTAAAATACCTTCCAGTAATCTTCGATTTACTCTCCTGCAATTCACCTCTGCAACGAGCGCGCTGATTCGAGGAAAACGAGATTTAGGGGTTGCGGGCGCACCCCTTCGACCTTTCGTCGGAGGGTGATTCGGCTCAGCCATACCCCACTTCGGATACTGCCATTGCTTTTATATACTGTTTAAACTCCTATGGTCGGCCGTGTCCTTTCCATACCTGTAGACTTCTTGAAAAGTTGAAACAATGTAAGTTACAACGTTGTTTAAACCTGTAATTCATGCTAAGTCATCATCGACTGACAATTATGATCACGTTCAGATTACTTAGGTTCTGGTATTGAGACCACATAGAAATTAGGTTAAAAGCAATATACAGATCGTATTATATTATATTTACCTTCATAATTTAGACCAAACTGTACAACTATCTTACATCAATATCTGTATTCGCCACTTCCTTCTGGTAAATTTCCTTCTAAACAATAATTAAAATATATACTTTGGCAATTTTATACAAATTTTGGGGCGCATGATCACTGAAAGAATTTTTAGTTGGACACGTTTTGTTTTTGAGATATCCAACTTAAATTCTCTTAACTATAAAAATTAATTTTATATAAATGTCATTTTGGGGTCACTGACCTCTAAGCAAAATATCTTTTTAAATTCTCTATACAGCTTCTTGATCTGCGTATTTTTTCTTTGAGCAGAGTGTCATTTACGCTGCTCAAAGAAAAGTCAGTATTTAAAAAAAAGGAAATTTGGCCCAAAACTATTGTAAATTATACAGGGTGATTCAAAAATCGATCACGAAACTTATGGGGGATACTACTTGACAAAATGTCATTCGTTTTCGAGTTACAAGCCGTCACGTTTAGGACATATGTTTATATGAAGTTTTTATTATTTTTTGTTGTAAAATCGTTTGCTTTAGTTTGTCGGTTGAGTTACTGGACACCCTGTATGTATGTAGGTAATTTAATTGAAATTGATGAACATTTTGATGTCTATTGGTGCCTAAACGGTGAGGTTTATCGATTTTAATAAAGAGTACCTTATTTTTAGGTTTTTAATTGTCTATAAAATGGCGCCCCAACCTTTGCGATATCTGACAAAATAAAAAGTTATGATGTAAATAAATTTTAAGTTTTAGGTAAAGTGCCTTCTGGCGGCATGTTAAAAAGTACTTTTGTCTTAAAATTTTAGAATCTGCAAAGCTCGATTTGTGTGCCAAATATCAACCTGATTGGTTACAAAATAAATGCAATATGCAAAAACAAAATAAAAATTGAACTTTGACGGCTCGTAACTCGAAAACGAATGACATTTTGAAAAGAAATGTATATGAAGCTCTACCCATATTTTGTCAAGTAGAATCACCCCCTTAAGTTTCGTGATCGATTTTTGAATCACCCTGTATAATATGATAATAAGTGAAAAAACTAAATCTTAAATTAAATACTATAACACCAACAAAAATCAACCTGAATAAAACAAAATGGACTTTTATCTCCGCCAAAAAGCCCAACCTGGCAAATTTTCGATTTGCAACACTGTTATTCTAAATTGTCCCAAACACGACTAAATTTTGAATTCAGTTTTATATAATTTTTTGGCTAAAACTTTATGTAGAATGCAAAAAAATACGTTTTGCTTATATAGTGTCTTTCAATAAGAGTGATAGTATTTCAAATGGAAATTTCTCGGTTTCTAATCCATATATTTTTAATTTCTAGGTATTACTATATTTAGTATAGTGTGCAGTTTTATGATGCAGCGTCTGACTCCTCTCGATCAGGTTGGAAGTAATAAAAAAATATTACCAAAGTGGTAGCTCAGTTGTGGCCACTCAACGTTTATTCACTCGAAAATTGGGTCGTCATCATAGGTACTCTGCGCAGGTTATACGCCGCACTGTGGAAAAGGTTGAATGTGAGTTAACTTTACGTCAAAACTTATCCACAAACTTTTCCACAGTGCGGTGGATAACCTGCGCAGAGTACCGATGATGGCAACCCAATTTTCACTTGTAATACCACTAGTGCTAAATTTATTTCCGAAAATTTTTTCAAGGCCACGAATATTTTGAAAATTATCCCGAGCCGCAGGCGAGGAGAATTTCTTCAAATATTTGGCCGAGAAAATTTCCCGGAATAAATTAAGCACGTGTGGTATGGTAAGTAAATTTCACACCAAGTTTCTGTAAAATAATATTATTTTAAATTAATATTTGTAAATTTGACACGAGCTTTAAAATTTTACTATAAAATAAATATTTTCCATTTTACCAATTGTAGTTGCAAAATATATGTAATTTTAGAGCTTATCATTGTTTATTCTTTTATATTATATATAACTTATATTAACTACAGTTGGTATAAATAGTTTATTTTAATTTTTTTAGAACCATACCTTGCTTTCGTTTGCTCTTCACTTATGTCTAGTACTTCAGTCTTATGATATTATTTTACTAACTGTAGTTGTATAAAATTGTTATTTAGGGTCTTAAAACCTTACATTATTTTATATTATGTTATGTCTGAAATACTACAACTGGTACAAAAAAACATTTTCTTTAATTATGTATGTGAATGACAGACATGACGTTAAAACAAATTCAACGATTATGTCAAAAAATTTCCACTATAATTCGCTGCAGGGTACCCCAGGCAGGGGAAAAAATTTCCGATAAATACTTGTGTTGTCATGGTAATGCAACCAAAACTACACATTTGATTGGTCAAAAACGGTGTGGGAGTGAATAAACGTTGAGTGGCCACACCTGAGCTACCACTTTGATAATATTTCTATAGTACTTCCAACCGATCGAGAGGAATCAAACGCTGCATCATAAAAATGTACACTATTCTAAATATAGTTATACCTTTAAATTGGATTAGAAACCGAGAAATCTCTATTTGAAATACCTTACTCATTGAAAGACCCTATATAACGTAAATAGCTAAATATAGATGTTACAGGTTTAAATTTTTGTGGTGTTTTGTCTTATAAAATTCTCCAAAAACATATATTTTCAGTTAGTTTACACAGTAACTAGCAGGTTGATCTGTAATCTAGAATAATATAATGATAAGGTCGATGTACTAGCACTTATAGAATAGAATACGTTGTTGCAATTGATTTGTAAATAATATAAAAATTTTAGTAAAAAATGGCAATATTTTTAGAGAAAGCTTTACTTATAAAACTAAATTTTAATATGGAATGTAGTATAGAAATAAAAGAAGTTAGATCACGGATATTGCGGCCGGACTAGAATTTTTGTTTCGAAATATTGATACTGTCCTCCTTTTGATATACTTTGAAAAATATTTAAACAGAATAATATAGTATACAGTCTACTCTAAGTTAGACATCTATAGTGTGTCGAGTATCCAAAATGTATTATTTCATTTAGAAATGACGAAAACAAAAAGAACTGAAAGTAAATAAATATTGGTTAAACATGTTCATAAACATAAAGTTCATTTGTTTTTACTTATGGTATTCTCAATCGAGCATAAACATATTTTTGTAATTTTTATTTTCAGTAAAAAAATAATTTCTTGAGAAAATGAGCGCATTTAACAAACTTACACCATTTTTTAAACTAGAGCAGTTTTTTAGAGACGTCGCGTTGCTTTATTCGGGATCTAATAACTTAGAATTTAACCAAAGATGTACCTACACAGTTATGTATTATTGTAATATTCTTTCTTATCCATGCAGGTAGCAATAAAAACAGTATATCTTGGGTGACTTAGCAATATTAGTGCCTGGACCAGCCATGAAATGAACTTCATGAAAATACCACTTTTAATACCTATTAAGCCGCCATATATGGAAGCGGCACGGCGCTTTAACCCAGCCAGTCAATTTTGGCATGTTTCGAGTGTCGGACTGTGTGAACGTGTCACTTTTTTGTCGGACAAGTTTAAGTTTGCCATACAGTTTTGCGTGTAAAAATGGCCAAAATCACTTAAGATCCATTAAAAGATCACTTAAGACCAGGTCGCACGCGAAATGTACCAAATTACCAATTATTGATACAAAACTGCCCAAACTTATCATACAGGGTATTTAAAAGTTAATATCTACTCCTTATTTATGGGAGGACTCAACCTATAGTTATAACTAGATTAAAGTTGGTCAGTTCCTCATTTGACATTTAATGTTTCTATCCAAAATAATTGGTACATTTTGTTTTTTCCTTTTTCTAGGTGAATTATTCGCACAAAAACTTTAGAATTGTGAAAATACACTAAGGAAACAAGTTTTTATTGCTAACTGTACCTTGTATCTTTCGATCTTTGGTTGCTAGATTTTCTGTTTAATATATTAAATTAAATCATTGTTTGTTTTACTTGTAATAAGAAAACCCAGTGTCCAGTGTTTAAAATATAACATACTATGTTTATGTGTATTTTCTTAGATCTGTTATTAGTAATTTGTACTTACCTACTTTATTTTTAGAAAAATAGATATTATCTATCTTTATACAATTAAATATTTTTTGTAAAGAATCGTACTTGTATTTTTCTAATAAAACCAAATTTTAACATAAAAATGTATGTTTTTATTTATTGGTAAAATTTATACAGAGTGATAAAGATCTAGTGAATGGAAGAAAAATAAGTATAGTAAACCGTCACTCTAAGTAATAATACATAGTCGGCCTTATGATAGTGCTATCCAAATTTTTTAAAATCATTTACGTTCTATAGTAAGGTAAAACACATTAAGCGTATCCTTTCTTCCCTTAACACCAAGAAATCGTCTGGGCTGGACAGCATACCAGCCGTCGTTTTAAAATGTGCTCCAGAACTTGCACCAATCTTAACTCGGCTCTTTCGCACTTTCTTACGACACAGGAATCTCTCCGGAGAGCTGGAAAGCTGCACGTGTTCAACCTATTTCTCAAGAAAGGATCTAAATCTCTTCCATTTAACTAAATACCAATTTTAATTCTCTCAGTTCTTTGTAAAGTACCTAATGGAAAAATTCATTAATTTACAAATTCTTAAGGATTTAGAAAAACACATAATTTTGCATGACAGGCAGTATGGATTTCGCCACAAAATATCTACAGCAGATCTTCTTTCCTTCGTATCACACTGCTGGAATAGGTCTTTTGAGTTTCTAGGTGAGTCCCAGATCGTTGCTCTTGATATATCCAAAGCTTTTGACCAGGTCTGGCATGCCGCACTTCTTAATAAACTTTCCTCCAGTGGTCTTTCAACTAAACTCTGTACTTGGCTCTCTAGTTATCTATCTGATCAACGTATATCAGTTATTGTGGACGGCCATTCTTCAAGCTTTCACCAAGTTAATACTGGAGTGCCTCAGAGCTCAGTTCTGGCACCAACATTGTGTCCCTAGAGTTTCTATAATGTGGAACCTGCTGCCCGCGGAGGTCTTTCCTTCTCCCCCAAATCTTCAAGTTTTTAAGTCCCGTGTCAACAAACTCCCTCTTACCTCGCTTAAGACACCCACGGTACGTTAGTATTTAGGCTTTTAGCCTTGCTGGTTTGTCCAAAGATAAAAAAGTGCTGAAGTTGTAATAAACGCCTAAAATTCGTTTAGATCTAACTAAGTAAACCCTCAAGTAAACCAACTAGGTTTTTAGTACGGTTCTGTTCAGTTCACTTGTAAAACTTACAATAGCTATATTTTCCAAACTACGGCAAATATAAAAAAAAATGTTTCTATAATACCTTGGGGAATATAAATGACGTATTTTTCGAAACATCTCTATCAACCCTTTAAGCTTGCACACCTTTTGTGGCTTCACTTTGGAAAGCTTATGAAAAATGCTTTTCGTTGGTCATAAAAAAGTACAAACTACTCTTAAATTTCAAAAAAATTTACTTTATTATTCATAAAGAGTACCAGAAAATGTCGAATTAAATTAATATAAAATTAATTAAAAAATATTAATTAAATAAATACTCCCTGTAGACCTAATCCGCCCCCAAAAAAAAGCTCTGGTTAGTTCTATTGCACAGGCGCTCAACAACAAAGACCTGTTGCTATCACTTTTTCTTGACAAAAATTCAGAAAGAAAACTAACCAGAACTTCTTATGGGAGAAGATTAGCTCTACAGGGTGTATTATTTTAATTTAATAATGATTTTTAATTAATTTTAGTTTTATTTAATTGGACATTTTCTGGTATTCTTTATGAATAATAAATTATGATTTTTCTAAAACTTAAGGGTAATATTTGATTTTACCCCAACTTTGGTGTTGCCATTTAAGATTTTAAAGTGACTGGGGGTGCAGCTTAAGGGGTTGATAGAGGTGTTTCGAAAAATAAGTCATTTGTAGTTCTCCCGAGATTTATAGAAATGGTATTTTTATTTTTTTAATATTTGCCGTGGTTTAAAAATATAGCCATTGTAAGTTTTAAAAAATGCACCCTGTATGCTGACTGTTTTGAAATAGTTTTCAATCATTATCGAGAGGTGGCCCTAGTTACCGTCATTTGGGAGAATTTAAAGAAATTTACCTTTTTTAGTAGCACGCCTGGTTGGTAATCTGTTTAAAAATACTATTATACAATATTTCAATATTTCAGCTTTAAAATTAAGGCCCGAATAAAATATGTTGTATTAATTTATTGTATAACATGGAAAAGAATGATGATTTCCATGAAAGATGAATTCGAAAAGCCACTTTTTTAGGTTTGGAGCCAACTAATTTTATTTTGGAAAATTAATTCGCAAATGGCTTATATTTTTGATTTTCTACTTTTAAATATTTCTAAATAAAGCCCTCAGATAAATTACGATAGTCAAAAAATTTTTCGCATTGAAGTTATAAACTATTAAATATTTCACTGGGTCACTTCCTAATTTTAGTCGCCAGTTTTAGCTTTGTAGTAACAAAAATTTGCAATAAATTCTCGACGACTTCGATTTTAATTTTTACTATTAAATATTTCTAAATAAAGCCCTCTGATACATTTAGATATTTAAAAAATGTTCCGCAAAAAGTTATAAGCTATTAAATATTTTGCGGCGCTTCCTCAAGATAAAAATTTGCAAAATAATTGGCGATATGCTTATTTTTTCATTTTTTACTTTTAAACATTTCTAAATGAAGCCATCTGATAAAGGTTGCTAATTAAAAAATTTTGCGCATTGAAGTTATAAACTATTAAATATTTCACTGGGCCACCTCCTAATTTTAGTCGCTAGTTTCAGATTCGTAGAAATGAAAATTTTAATAAATTTGCAAACGGCTCCGATTTTAATTTCATACTAATTTTAAATAAAGACCACTGATAAATTTTGATAGTCAAAAGTTTTGCGCATTAAAATTATGAACTATTAAATATTCCACTGGCCCACCTCCTAATTTTAGTAACCAATTTCAGCTTCGTAGTGAAAAAAATTTGCAATAAATTTGCGAACGGCTTTGACTTTAATTTGCTTCTTATTAAATATTGTTAAATAAAGCCTAAAATTTATCAATTTTAATAGTAAAAACATTTTGCGCATTGAAGTTATGAACTATTAAATCCTCTGGGCCACCTCCTAATTTTTGTCGCCAGTTTCTGCTGCGTGGTAACGAAAAATTTTTGTTTTGCATAATATTTCGCGAATGGCTTATATTTTAATTTTCTACCTTTAAATCTTTCTAAATAAACCATCTCATAAATTTTAATAGTCAAAAAATTTTGCGCAATAAAGTTATAAACTATTAAATATACCACTGGGCCACCTCCAACTTCTTGTCGCCAGTTTCAGCTTCGTGGTAAGGGGTAGAAAAATTTGCGATTTGTTCGAGAACGACTTCGATTTTAATTCCTTCCTATTAAATATTTCTAAATAAAGCCTTTTGATACATTTTAATAGTCAAAATATGTTGCGCAAACTAGTTATGAGCTATTGAATATCCGCGACACTAAAAATGTGCAAAAGAATTCGGAAATGGCTTAAATTTTAATTTTCCACTTTTAAATATTTTTAAATAAAGCTCTCCAATAAATGTTAATAGTCAAATAATTTTGTGCATTAAAGTTATAAACTATTAGATATGCCACTGGGCCACCTCCTAATTTTAGTCACCAGTTTCAGCTTCGTGGTGAAGAAAATTGCAATAAATTCGCAAACGGCTTCGATTCTAACTTTTTTCTTATTAAATATTTCTAAATAAAGCCCTCTGATAAATTTCAATGGTCAACATGTTTATCGCATTAAAGTTATGAACAATTAAATATTCCACTGGTCCACCTCCTAATTTATTTAGTCGGCAGTTTCAGCTTCATGGTGAAGAAATTTTACAATAAATTTGTAAACGACTTCGATTATAAATTCTTCTTACTGAATATTGGCAAATAAAGCCTTCTGATTAATTTTGATAGTCAAAAAAATTGTGCAAAAAGTTATAAGCTATTGAATATCCCGTGGCGCTTCTTCGGGGTAAAAATTTGCATAATAAGTTGCGAATGGCTTATATTTAAATTTAACATTTTTAAATCTTTTTAAATTAAACCCTCAAATAAATTTTGATAGTCAAGATATTTTGCGCATTGAAGTTATGAACTATTAAATATTCCACTGGGCCACCTCCTAATTTTAGTCACCAGTTTCAGCTTCGTGGTGAAGAAAATTGCAATAAATTCGCAAACGGCTTCGATTCTAACTTTTTTCTTATTAAATATTTCTAAATAAAGCCCTCTGATAAATTTCAATGGTCAACATGTTTATCGCATTAAAGTTATGAACAATTAAATATTCCACTGGGCCACCTCCTAATTTATTTAGTCGGCAGTTTCAGCTTCGTGGTGAAGAAATTTTGCAATAAATTTGTAAACGGCTTCGATTATAATTTCTTCTTGCTGAATATTTTGCAAATAAAGCCTTCTAATAAATTTTGATAGTCAAAAAAATTTGCGCAAAAAAGTTATAAGCTATTGAATATCTCGCGGCGCTTCTTCGGGTTAAAAAATTTCATAATAATTCGCGAATGGCTCATATTTAAATTTTACATTTTTAAATCTTTTTAAATAAAATTCTCAAATAAATTTTGATAGTCAAAAAATTTTGTGCATTGAAGTTATGAACTACTAAATATTCCTCTGGGCCACCTCCTACTTTTTGTCGCCAGTTTTAGTTCGTGGTAACGAAAATGTGCAATAAATTTTCAAACGACTTTGATTTTAATTTATTACTGTTAAATATTTCTAAATAAAGCCCTTTGATGAATTTTGATAGTCAAAAAAATTTGCGCAAAATATTTATAAGCTAATGAATATCCCGCGGCACTTCCTCAGACTAAAAATGTGCAAAAGAATTCGGAAATGGCTTAAATTTTAATTTTTAACTTTTAAATATTCTTAAATAAGGCCTTCTTATAAATTATTATAGTCAAAATAATTTGCACATTAAAGTTATGAACTATTAAATAGTCCACTTGGCCACCTCCTAATTTTAGTCGGCAGTTTCAGCTTCGTGGTGAAGAAAATTTGCAATAAAATCGCAAAGTTCTTCAATTTTATACATTTTTAAAGTTATTAGGAAATTACTATACAAAATTAAAATTTGTAATATATTAATGTTAGCAGTGAAAAAAGTATATACAGGGTGATCATTTTTAAGTCGGCACTATTGTTAACTTCTTTATTATTGGAGATATAAAGTCGGTTAAATTAGCAAAGTAGTAGCATTTTTTTCGCTGAAAAATGAACTTTTAAAATGGTACACCCTGTATATTATATATTACCATTCAAAAGATTTATCAAGACCATTAAAAAAGATATTATGTGTTATATCCAATTTTTAGTAGTTTCGGAAATATGGCCATCCTCGGAATTTAATAGTAAACTGGCATGTTTTAACTAGAACACCCTGTATATTGCATTGCCATTAAATATATTTTAAGCAGCTGTAAAAAATACCACATTTGATATGTCTATCTCTTATAGTTGTGGAAATATGGCCATCTAAAAAATTATGTTAAATTTCCATTATCTCCACATAACACTTAACTATATAAAAGAAAGTGTTATGGGAGCCAATGAATACAAGTTTGACGCAACCAACAATACACTATAATTTTAGTTAGGAGCATACCCAAGGGAGGGCGCTATTTTTTCCTATTGAATATTTCCAAATAAAGCCCTCTGATAAACTTTAATAGTCAAACAATTTGGCGCAAAAAAATTATGAACTATAAAATATTCCTCTGAGCCATCTTCCAATTTTTGTTGCCAGTTTCAGCTGCATGGTATTATTAGTTATTATGTAACAACGACAATAAATAATTATTTAAATAAGGTTCATATCCAGTCTAGGAATTTATAATAAATAAGTGTTTTTGGATTTTTGAGTATTTGAAAAGTATAACTTTGATTTTGAAAACGAAAAATTTGCGGACCCATGTTTATATGAACTTTTCGTTATATTTTTGTGATGTAGAATATGCCCCTAAATTTTCTTAACAACATTTAGTTACACCCTGTATAATGTTTAAATGCTACATCTAGTAAGCTACCTTAAGTTGGCTATACATATTGAAATTTGTTTGTCAAAGTTTAGTACTATGTAGTGGTACTATAACCACAATTCGAAACCGCGTAATTTTTGGTACAATTTTCTAAATCTAAGAGAATACGCCTTTTAAATTGTCTTACTGCAATTAGGAAACACCCTGTATATGACAGGTTTCTCCCTCGCTGTCCACTATCTTAATTGTTGTTGTGTCTCCGGCTGGTGGATTTAAGATTTATCGATAGTACTGGCGTAGGTAATAGGTTTGTTCCAGCAGAATGTTGGAAACATATAGCAACAATCGTAAAACGCAGAGATTGCTACAAACATTAGTCAGAAATGTTGGCAACAATTTTCTGCTGGAAAGAAAAATAAACAAGGCGTGCATACTGCTTATACGTCAATACAAGAAAGGTTATGTTAACAATTTGTTAGTAATGTTTGAAGAAAGTTTGCAAACTTCTCAAACAGTTTCCAACATGTTTCCAACATCTTAAAACTACTGCTGGAACAACAAACAATTGTATAATGTTACAAACATGGCACTGCTGGAACGACAAATTTGACGTGCGCTGAATCCAAACGGTTGCAAACATTTCTGACTAGCCTGCTGGAACAAACCTATTTTCACATGATTACATCTAAAAACTGAAAATATGTATATGCCAGATGTTAGTATTCTTAAGAAAAACAGTTTGGTAAGGAGAATTTTAATTTTGGAATTGGCGTAAAAGTGTATTTTGGAGGAACCCCCCTTCCAAATTTTATCATCAAATTTTGCAAGAATTATCTTAATTTTCAAAACATTATAGATCCTCTTTTTTTACTTATTAATTATCTTATGAAAAATTTTTAGATTTCTTTAATTGCAGAAAAAGACAGTTATTCTTAGGAAATTTGTAATTTGACGAAAAGATCTGATTAAACCTACGAAAAAAATACAAAAGGGGATTCGCTTTTAAAATTTGGATTTTTCTGGGTGGGGCTGGGTCCAACAAAGAAATCAACTTTTTTCGCAAATTCCAAAATTTGAACACTTTACCCAAGTGTTCCTCTTAGGAGCCACTAGCATCTTGTATATATTTGTTGTGTGTACCATGTCCCAGTTCTTAGATAAAATAATTTGAAAATATTACCCACGCCAGTGATCTGTAGTACACAAATCGACCAAAAAATTTGGTTGGCAGACCTCAAACAGTGTCAAAAAATCTTCTGAGATGGTCAAGCAAATGAGTTTTTGATCCAAAGATTGTTTTTGGCCTTGAAACAATTATAGATTATAAACCATTTGACCCGATCTTTTCAAACTTTGGCTATTTTAAAAGGCAGTCATATAAGGACAACTGGCCCCCTCTATCGGTTGGGACGGAAACTTTTTATCCCCTCCTCATAGTTACGAATTTTAGATTTTTATAGGACATCTTTATCCAATTTATTAATTAAGTTGAAGTTAAGAAAATATCTCCATTCTGTCCATTTTTAGGAATTAATAGGAGAAAATACCCCGTGGGTGTCCGCATTTTGCCCTCGAGTCGTGGCCCATTACACGGCCGGCGTCGGCGGCGCCCACTTGATAACAAACCGGAATTATTGCAGGTACGAGAGGTGAAGGAGGGGCGGAAGGGACACGAGGACGAGCGGCGCCCGTGTAACAGCGGCACGGCATGATTATCCGTGATACAAGCACAAGGACAAAGCCTAAACGGATTTACAGGCTATCGCTTAACATACACTCTTAGTTTAGTTAGGAGTATCATTTTAACATCTGCAAGTTAGTAAAAGTCCTTATTTTATTTAATTACAATTTAAATGACAGCTAGGGCGAATTAAAAAAAATAAGCTAACAATAAAAATCCAGTCCAGTTTAAAAATATAAAATTACTGAATTTGCATTTACTTAATGCCCTTTTGTCAAAAATCTGTTAATTTGTGTAAAAAAATATATATAAACAAAGTTATTGGTTTAAAAATTTAGAAACCATGATAATTTACGTGGTCTTAAAAAACGAAAATCGTCCTTTAGACGTTTGTAGAATTGTACTATCGTAGACAATTCTAAAATCTAGAAGGCAGTAATGAGCACATTTTAGATTCAGGATATATTTTTCCAAAATTTACTTTTAAAATTGTGTGGTAACAGTTAAGTTTATAAATTAAACTTTTTATAAAAGTAAATATTTTTATAGACAGAATATATCTATATCTATCTATACCGGGTGATGCATCGCCGGGCGGGACATAGGAAATCCCATGTAATTTTTAATGGGGTCAATTATTGGCTCCCTTAATTATTTTGGAGAAAAAATTCTATTAAGTTTTATTGAAGAGCATGCAAATCTACGTCCATGGTAAAAACTTTAGATTTTTCGGTTAACCCGTTTGCTAGTTAGATGCTAATATGTTTTTAAAAATTGTTACATTATTATCGCCTCATATTTATGAACAACAATAAAAATACCAGTTAGCGTGACAAAACGTTTGCAATTTTGAAATTTAGTGCTTTTCACAGTTTCACTGTACGACTTTTTGATAATAATAAAGCACTAAATTTCAAAATGACAACGTTATGTCATGCTAACTGGTATCTTTATTGTTGTTCATAAATATAAGGCGATAATAATGTAAAAATTTTACAAATATATTAGCATCTAACTAGCAAACGGGTTAACCGAAAATCTAAAGTTATTACCATGGACGTAGATTTGCATGCTCTTCAATAAACTTCAATAGAATTTTTCTCTAAAATAATTAGGGGAGCCCATAATTGACCCCATTAAAAATTTCATGGGATTTCCTATGTCACGCCCAACGATGCATCACCCGGTATAGTCTCCATCTCCAAAAAGTCAATTTCTATTATTTGTAGAGACAGTGAAGTTTTTAAAAATTGTGGTAAAATAAATTTAGCTATTTTTTTGTAAAACATCTATATTTAGTGTTAGTATTAGACAACTAAATTAATTAAATTTTTTATGCTATCTTTCCGTTAATTTTTAACTTTATAATTATGGTAGCACAAGTACATAAAAAATAATATTATAATTATGACTCCATAATACCAAATAAATCTTTTAAACGTAACTGTCACATTAAAGTTAAAAAATCACTAAATATATCAATTGAGTTAATACGAAAATAATGGATGTAGCTAGTTAAAGTACGAGTGCCATTTTTTTCAACCTTTGATCGTGCGCTGAAGTTGCCAGACAGACCGGTAGCAACAAAGCTGCATAGCATACTGCTGCACTCCTCCACTGAAACCTAAGCCATTTCCAAAATATGGAAGCTACAATCAATTCTCCCGCCAAGTGCACAACAACAAACAAAATATGGCCACTGTGTTTCGGGACCAAAAAGTGTACTGCTTGTGGAATGTTTACAACTAGAGATTACAATAAATGCAACAGGTTCCTGCAAAACGTTGCAACGTTTGGTGAGCCAGTTAAAGTAAAAAGAGAAATGCTCACTTCTGAAGTCGTGTCATCCATGACAATGTCCGTTCGCTGATGTAAAAAAACGTCTTCTGACGGATTTCAGCCCAACCTGATCCGTGCTAACCTGACATCCGTTCAGCTGACTTTCGATAACTGACTAAAGGAGTGGCTGAGAGGACATAGCTTTCGTAAGCGGCGGGGAGCTTCAAGACACCGTCATCACTCATTTTCAGGCACTGGCCGCAACGTTCTACGAAGAAGGGCAAGCTTTTATTTAGCGGTATGACATGTGCTCTCAATTTAAATGGTGACTACGATGAAAAGTAAATGTGTTTGTAGCTTTTGGTAATAAAATTATTTTATTAATTATTCATTTTTGTAAATTACTGGAGGTTGACTGACCCTCGTATATTAATTGTAAATATTAATTTTTATGGAAAAAATATAAATTGTGGTATGTCATAGTGTATTAAGTCTTGGCATTTTATTTAAAATAAAAAAAAATTCCTGTCATATACAGCCAGGTTGTGACAGATACCAAACATTCTCTACGAGTAAAAACCTTAAAAGTATAGGTTAAAATTTTCAAGTTGGATATTTTATTTAGAACTTCCAAATACGTATCAAAGTATACGAAAGTATTGTTCTGTCGGCCGTAAAGATGGATTTTATTTTAGAAAACTTTTCCCTTTTCGCGTAACTGAACAGGCGGCTGCCAGATTCCCCGGGGCCTTGGGACCTTCGTGAGCCGCGTGTGCCCCGTCTGCAGTCGTGAGTATTACAGCCGATGGCAGTGGTATGATGGCAGGCAGGCAGCCGGGCTGGGAGTCGGTTAAAATGGTACGAGCACCACACGGGGCTCGACCTATTATATCTACTTTTATTGACAACATTTTTAAAATAGATTTGCGGACTATATGATTCAATTAAATTACAAGTATAAAAATATTAGGTACAAATGAAATAACATATACAAATTGTTCCAAATTCCAGGATGATCACTGCTATTTCGAAAATCTTTAATATAATAGTGCGTCCAATCTAACTTGTCCACATTTCAAATGTCTATAACTTTTTATTTCTTAACTTTAAAAAAATATCCAAAAACCTACTTGTACTGTAAATTATCAAGTTTTTCTCTGATATGAAGATTACACAAAACAATTTTATTAACAAAATATTTTGGCATAACATACTTCTTTGTTAAATGGGACACCCTGTATATTATACCACCATTAAAAGGTCTTTTAAAGAGCTTTACAAAAATACTACATTTTTATATGTATCTTTAATAGTTTCGGAAATATGGCCATTTAAATCTAAAAAATATTATATGTAATTTCCAGTATAGGTACCTACCTACAGGACTAAGCTAAGACTGTAGATATAATAAGATAAAATATAATGGAAATTATATCTATTATTTTTTAAAATTTAAATGGCCATATTTCAGAAACTATTAAAGATAGATGTATCACATGTAGTATTTTTGTGAGGCTCTTTAAAATACCTATTTAATGGTGTCCCATTAAAAAAAAAGTTAGTTATGTAAATATATTCGGTTAATAAAATTGTTTTGTGTAATTTTTATAACAGAAAAAAACTTGATAATATACTGTGCAAGGCGGTTTTTGGATTATTTTTTTTATTAAGAAATAAAAAAGTAATAGACATTTAAAATATGTACAAGTTAGATTGAACGCATTGCACCGTTTTAAAACACCACAAACTTTCGAAGATTTCTGGGAAACAACCGAAAATTTTTAATTTGTTTTTATCTATTTGAGATATTAGCTGAGAATCTTCAAAGCAACGTTTCGTCTTTGAAAAGCCATCTACAATTATTTTTTTCTTAAGAGTGCTATGACATGAGATATCCTGCATTTGGTAGAGCTTTTAGGGAGTATTCAACAATCACCAAAATCCATAATTTTGAAATTATTTTAGGTCAATCACGATCGTCTGGAAATATATCGCTCTCCCTACACCTTACACAATATACTATTTGCAAATCTGGAAAAACGAGATGTAAGCGTTCTTTGAAATACTAAAATAGAAAGTCGAGAAGGTATTTTAAAAAATGAATTTTAGAATGGTGTGTGGAAGACGAATCATTGAATATCACACACAAAACCTTTAGAATTTTTACCGGTAAATTAAAATTTAAATATTTAGTTTTTTTATTGTTTTTTTAATGCCACCACTAACTTGAATTTTAATACTATTACTATAAAACAATTGCCAGAGCACCATTTCCGTTAATTTTAAACCTAAAAAATTGTTTAAACTATAATACTACTTTATTTAATAGTAAAGATTTGCACTAATTTTAATGTCTTGGATAAAGTATTTTGCATATTATAGCTATGATGATTTTTCGTTCGATTAAATTAGAACCATTATTATATGCTCGAGGAAATGACAATGAAACAATAAAAGAATTATTTATTTTATTATTTAACATTTACATGTGTTATACACGTCATACCTAATTAATATAGAGTTTTTTTTAAATTATAAATTATTAGTATCACAGACCTCCTTTTAGTCTATAAAAGCAATATACTTAACATACAATTTTCTACAAAAACACACACATTACCATATAACAGGGTTTCCTTTTTTAAATTTACAATAGCTTAAATTCTTAACAGTTTAAAATTAAAAAGAGTGTATACTATAATTTTGTTTATTTTTGAACCTAACTTATTTTTTTTTACTTTTAACTTAAATTATTTTCCTACACAACAGTACTTTCGAGCTATTGATTTATTGACGAGGCAACAAGGAGTGGCTTGCAAAGTTAAAATTTAAATATTCATTTATATTGTAAAAGCATTTTCTTCTAAAATGATTTTCATCTCTTTGAAATTGGTTCTGTGGTAATGCTTTAATAACTTGAGGGAGTGCATTGAAAAGTTTTATGCCATAATAATTTATACCGTTTCGGCTTGATTGCAACCTGAGATGTTTTGATCGCAGATTTTCCTGGTTTCTTGTGTTGTAAGAATGGTAATTTTCATTTGTAGTATAGCTGTTTAGGTGTGCCTTGACATACTTTAGGCTCTGCAAAAAGTTCATACAAGGAACTGTTAGTATACCCAACTCCCTAAATTTGTCTCTTACATCATCTCTAAAGCGCAAGCCTAACATTATACGAATAACCCTTCTCTGAAGACCAAAGTAATGCATAAATATTTTACCCTTTAGATTTTTAAATTAAATGCGCCCCCATATTAATCAAATTTTGATGATTTTAATATAATTTAATAACGTTTTTCGGCCTTTTAAAGTCATCGCATAGTAGGCCCTATCAGGGTGTCGGTAGTGTGCCGCAGGGGGTGGCTCGGTAATCAGCAGACTGTGGTAGCGGTGACGGGGTCGTGGGAGTGACGGGCGGGGGTCGGGAAGGGGATGCACGCCACGGCGACGCTCGAGTTGACCTGCTGCCGTCGTTACGCTTTCAGGAAAGTTTATATGGAGGATGCGAGACGACTAGAAGTAAAAAGTTTTCTGTTCTTTAGTAGTGTGTTAGCGTAGTTTAGTAACTGTTAATTAGTGTTACAGTGTTTAAGTAAACATACATATTTATCGATGACATATTGGAGACAATATTAAGTCAATAGAGACTTGTATATAGTATATTATTATTTTTGTCAAATATGAAACCCACATTGATGTGTAGTAGAATTTGGTAGGTTTTGTCAACGTTTATCTAAAATCTAAAAAAATAATATTTTTAAGAAATTCGCAACTACAAAAAAAATTATAGCATCCTTAGGTAATTTTCGAAAAAATAAATTGTCGACATAAACTGCGTACATTTCTTTAAATTGTTGCCTAATTCGTTAACCATTCCAACCATTATTGTGTGTAAAATATAATATTTACTTTATTTGTATAAATTTACATTTATTACTATTACTTTTCTCATAAACTTAATGCTTGTAATTATGACTTCCACGTTATAACTTTCTTGCTCATAATTGTGAGAAATATGACATACAATATTTCTCATTTTTAAATGTATTTGGAAAATATTCAAAAAATAATTAATTATAAAATTTAACAAAATGCTAATACCGTTTTTTAATATGAGTTAGATGATACCGCAATAATACTTATATTATTAAAACATACATATTTTATAACGTTTGGTTTAAGTGTCGTGGATGTTTTTAGGTAAAAAAATATCCCATTAGTTTTTCTAGTATTAACAATATACATATATC